>PNEQ01036109.1:0-61000 GCA_003012365.1 Medauroidea extradentata | reverse complement strand
AGCAATGCATTGTCACTATTACAAACAAATTCAGGGCAGGAACTGTCGGTATAAGAACAAGTAATTATTTGTAGTATTTCGAACTTTACTGTACTGTTTACAGTGCACTACATAGTAAATTTTACACCACTCGCCATGTTAGTTTGTAACAAAAAATGTGACACAGATTTGCCCCAAGCATAGTTGCGAACAGATTTCTATTCTATGACAACTTGTTGATACACAAAAAATAAAATAAATAATTTGCAAGAGCATATATATGCACACATAATTTAAAATATTCAAATTTTCAAATTGACAATTTACAATACAATAGACCAATAAAATTTAGGAATTACAAAATGTTTCACCTGTATGTACTGATAATGATCATGAGATGACAATAAATAAATGCTGACAAATCACACTCTTCTTCAAAACACAAATAGCTGAAGTCATTGTTTAAAAAACAATCATAATTTATTATTTATTATTTTAATCAGTGTTAAATTCAAGGCACATAATATTGTAACAACTTTGCTGTCCTGGAGGCAGCCAGGTTCGGTTGGGATGGAGGACTTAGGTAAATATGAAAATGACTTAAATAAATTTTCTTACTTCATTAATATATCTGTCAAACTTTCTACATTCACCATATAACCCTTGCAATTCACACATTTTATATCAATACTAACAGATATTATCTGCAGATAATCTCCCTAAAAGATTTAATTATTACTACAGTAAACAATTAATAAATATCTATCTCAAATCAGTCCTTTGATCTCATAAGTATCTTTCCATAAATGTATCGCAATGTGCAGCTACAGCCGAACCGGTTCGTCTGCTCTCACACTCACTCACGCCACTCCAACAGTCCCACCATCGTCCACACTTGCTGCGTAGTCTCTCATTGGTCCACCAGTCTTGCCTCGTACCTCGCTGCCAAGTCCATCGTAAACCCTTACAGGCTAAATACCACAATCACTCTGCCACTGCTCGCAGTGGGCCGATATTTATTGTCGCCTGTGATGACCCCTAGAACATTCTTGTAGCTAGCCGAAAATGCTGGTTGATGGAAGCCGACATTTTCAGGTGTTTCGATAACATTCAGTCACATCCGAGCTAAGTGCCTGTCAAGGATGATTGAAAGGTGTTGTGACGTCAGCCAGGCACGAGCAGCACGCGTCGCTAGAGATGGGGGGATGAGGGGAGAAGGACGGGCGCAGTCGGCTCCCTCGTCACCGTGACTGGAGGTAGCGTGCATGGGAGGGGAGGTAGCATGGTTCATCAGGTTTTTCAGCTCAATGCCGTCGAGAGCGCTGACTCGTCACGACATGATACACATGATTTTAGAAATATATCTCAATTTGCTAATATACATTATAATAAACATACCAATGTTATCAGTTGTCATACATATGAATAGAAATATTCTTTTGAAGCTACACACTTTATGGCAAAAAAGTTAATACTGTTACAATATTTGTGTGAGTCTTTTATTTGAGACATTTTTATATGCAGGTAATATTTGTTTAAAATAAAAGAGATCAGTTAAATTTATAATTTACTAGCAATTAAAATGCACACACAAGAATCTCAAACATTATCTGACAACAATTTATTACACTTCCTATAAAAACACTACTATACACATAAAGACCACTTCACTACAGACACACAAATATGCTCTGACAATTACACAAAATTCTGACAGTTAAAATTAACATTTACATTAAAAGTTAAATCGAATAATAAAACCCCAGTCTCCAATAAATCATAAAAGAACTACCTTATTTGTTCTAGGTGGTGGTAAGTCACAGTCCGCTGCGCAGCACCCCGAGTGCACTACTAAAAACGATCTTCTGCTGGCAACAACTCCCGAAGCACTTCTGATCTTGAATCACCAGGGAGAAAGTCCTATTAGTCGCCAGTCACTGCTCTCTTCGATACAACACCTCTAGTGTTGTTCTCCACAGCTAACCACCTCTCTGTACCACGCCGACACAACACCTCAAGTAGTGTTGTCCAACCCTCGGCAGCCCACTGGTGTAACCTTGCCTCGATGCCGACCACAGCCACCATGACGCCGCCCCAAGACTATTCTCGTCGTAACGCCGACACACACCACACTCGAGTCACACTTAAGACTCAAAAAAGACTCCAAAGTACCGAGCATTTTCGCAGTTCAGAGGCTTTTATACGGCAAACTTAGTGATGCCAATCGGTGGCGCAACATGATGACCAAAGTTCTGAAATTAGACATTACCTCACTTATATGCGCCAAGAGTCATGTAGGCACGGGTGTCATTAGGGAATTCTAGGCTACCTTCTGAGACATAAATAATGGGGAATCCCAATGACGTTCTTTGGGAGTGTTGTGGCATACCCGGGAAAAATTCGCGTTGAAACTGTGGAAGAATCATGGGCTGGCCACCTAGTATGTTTCCAGCCAAGCCAACATGCAACAATATTTTAGAATATGCCACAAGGCAACAAACTATAACATGAAGTTATAAACCCACATAACACGGGATTTTTCCTACTTTTCAAATTGTGTGAATCTTAATTACTACCATGCGCGTTTCAAAGAAGCCCAATCAAACCTATATGCAAACACTCCTCAAAGTGATCACGCTCCCTCTAGACGCATTGTTTTGGGCTAACATTAAGTTGAGACTGCTTATTCCACAAGCGGAGCACTACAATGCATCACTTATCCAACTCCCAAGGGAGGGCACTGACAGATGAGAATAACCTAGAGAGAACACATCCCAGAGACTCGCCAGCCCATACATTCCTCCCAACTGAGACCCTCCACTTAGCTGCCTTTTGGTTTTAGTCGGAGTGCTATACCCACGCCCCTAATAGGCTTTCCAGCCATGCTCCTGGGCACTGATCTAGCTAACGCAGCTAACTCAGCTAACTCGTCGACCCATCATTGAGGAGAGGTCCTCACCGGATCTGTCAAATAGTGTGTAACCCTTGGGTATTTTTGTTATTTTCAAAGAAGTAATACTCATAATAAATGCACAGTACAGTTCATCTTCATGAAACATTCAATGTGAACTGTTCTGCGAGATAAAAATGTGAGGGTGCACATGGTTGCCTGCCTGGTACGCAACCCGCGTTACAAGGCTAGTAGTACAAATTATGTTTTATGTAAAGTAAAGTCATTCACAGATTTTTTTAGCCTCCAGTAAGTTTTATCATTTTCAGTTAAATCAGTATTAAACGTCCATTATTTATGGGTGGATATCTTACGTATGAATTCCCGTACGACATTATTCGCACGTGTTATCTATCTCATTTTGGATGAGGGATCACCTCACAGCGTTTGTACCTTTACTTCAGGAACATCATGTGAGTGTATGTACGTACGAATGAATGTAATGTATGTATACATACACACACAATCAGTTTCAGAAATATTTGACAAAGTTTTTCAACGTCATTTTTTATGTGAAGGAAGTGGCATGTACACTCCTGGTCCAATACACATATTAAGGTCTGTAGAAGCTTGAATGTCAAGTCCGAAAACATATTTTTGTATCGTGATAATCACTTGTGTTATATGAACAAAATATGTCATGTGAAGTAAATGAATTGAAATCTGGTATAAAATAAATGTATGGCGCCTTGTACGCAATACTACCATGTGTGAAGTAGCAGTTTGCACCCATATGTTGGATTTAGTACGGTAACTATGACCGAAAATAAATGCTTTATTCCACATAAATAATTGTAACATGTGTATCACAGGTAGAAAAAGTAACTAATGTTGCAACTCTCTAGGATTCACCGTTGTCGTGTAAAATGCACCAAAAAATACAGTAGTAGTTATAAATGACCTAGTGGATAGGCACCCCGTACTTTACCAGAAGATACACGCACACTCGCTGTAATACGGCATCGTATGTAACATAATTACCTATACACGAACAACACATTGACAATAAAACATGAGAGTTAGTTGTACAGATACTGTAACTGCATGTGTTAGAAGGACAGCAAAAATGTTGCAACGAATTAGTCTTCATCTGATGTGATCCGACAAAAGTACGGTCGCAAAACCATTATGCGACCGGTGGGACGTTAATTTGGTTTGTCAAATTGTCTGAGCAGATTCTGCTTGAGTTGTTATTATGAACACAGTCAGACAACGACATCACAGCGCAGCAACAGTCATAACGGCGTTATATTTTGAAACGTCATACTAGCAAGTGTTCCACAATGTGCACCTCCAACCTCGTTTCAGTAGATATAACGCTGTATTAGAAACTGGCGTACACTTTCAGAGACACCTGGCGTGTAACGCACCTTCTCGCAGACAGCCATCACCCTTGCTAAAAAAAGTCTTCCTCGGATTGAGTGGTTGTCGATAGCGAGTACGGCCCAATAACATTGTCACCATTGTATGCCAACACAAATATTGACAGACTATGGTGCCGGTAGCGCCTCATTACAGTTGTAGGTGGGTTTCAGTCATATTTCGACTATTTAAATATCATGCCGTGTAAATATGGCATTGTCAGTGAACAGAACAATAATAGGAACATTTGGAAGCCTTTCACACTGACGCAGGGACCATTAGCAAAAATTGTGATGATGGACATAATCCGCTGCCTGTAATTCTTCCATCTTTCGCACACTGTATGGTCACAGCAGCTGTAAGTACGTGTAGTTTACGCCATACTGTATCACTATATGCATGCATTGCGCATGCGGTAGCACGGGGACTAGAAGATGGTTTCTACTGTACACTCTTCAAGATTGTCTATTTGAAATGTGCAGTTCCAATACTTCCCTTTTCGCCTTCTCCATCACGCCTCAGGAACGCGCTCGTTTCTCGTAGTCCCTGGTTAACGTTTCCAAATGTATGGCTATTAGACAGACGTCGTACAGGGTGTCGTTAGTTGTACAAACATGCAGCTTCTCCGTACACCAACAACATGTCCGTCATTTCGGAATTTGTGCACGATGCCATGTCGCTTTCTTGCAGCAGTAACGCTACAGCATGTCATGTCTATAGGTACCTGCCAAAGTTTTGTTGTTATTCGGTGGCAAACTAGATTTCACCGCCCCGTGTATACCATAGTATAATATCTGATTTCACTGGTCATGGGCTTCTACCTGATATCAGTTGTGTGTGTAATTTTACATGACGCTGGTCATTATACTTTTACTTATTGGACAGATCGATTCTCCGCATCACACCATGATAATTATGTTCAATTGTGGATGTCGAACACGTGTAGAGACATTTGAAATTTAGTTTGGTAGCAAAAAATAACGCACATTTCGCGTGTCTATACCAATGAGACGAAGGGAATAACAGCCTGCTTCGGCATCGACGTAAAGCAGAAACAATGGTGGGGTGCAGGGAAGGAGAGGGAAACCGATAAAACATTCAATAAAGGGTGTTCACCATTGCACGCCCCATTCACGTAAACAAATCAGTGAGTGTCGTCGGATGTCAATGTACCACGGTAGATTGTCAGTCTCGTCTTCGCTACCTACATCTCAGCACAACTCGTTGAATCAGATTGGTTACAGCAAGTTAGTGGTAGAAAAACGAATTACTTCGTTAGTAGTATGTTTTGGCCGATTTCGGTGCAGGATTCGGAGTGAAGATTTCTGCCGAGTGAGGATTTAACCGCCATGTTGTAACGTCACGGCCCCGGCCACCATATTGGATTACCTTGACCTTTAACCTGACCTTGACCCTGACGTCAAGGTCACCTAGTGTCAAATTACCAAAATATTCCAAAATTTCGAAATATAAAAAAAATTCCAAAAATACAAAAATTTCAAAAAATTACAAAAAAAAATCATAAAATTTAAAAAATTAAAAAATTTAAAAAAAAACCGAAAAAATCTTACCTCGCTAATGTTTCCAAACGCTATCTTGTTCCCGGCCGCCATCTTATGGTTTCTTCCGAGTCTTCCGAAAATTTTTCGATTTCGCATTTTATTCTAACACCGCATATGTTTAATAAATAAAATTTTAATGAAAATATTTCATTTATAAAACTTTTTATTAAAAAAACAATTTAATAAAAAAAGTTTATATAAAACACATTTAACTAAAACAACTACCCGGACGAGCTCCATCGACACACTGACTCACCACTTTTACATGCATATATAAAGTCAAATACTCCCTCCCCTTTCAGTCCTTACTCCTACCCTAACCAAGAAGTATTTTAATTGGCAGTTAGTCATGTGATGAACTTCCCCCCTCCCTTTCCCTTACTTTACCATCCCTTTCTTATCCTTCGTCTAACAATATATATTTTATAATTCTCACTAAAACAGCATGACATCTATATCTTCACATAACAGCTAGACGACCATGAGAAGTAATGACTATCGATTGAGGCTTCGTATTGATCATCAATTTCAACATTTATCGATATGTTTATAAGTAAAAATATTGTTAAAATAATTTTAAAACTTTACTATACTACTTAAACATCACTTCCTTCTCAGCTATATCCGATCGATTCCCAATAAAATCAACCAATAAATTATTAAAAACATTTTTGATTAGTATGTTTTATTATAACTGCAAGGACTTTATTTCCTACAGAACTCCATCGTCTGCACTAACACTCCTACCAAATTAGCTACGTGTCTTTAAATTTCCTACAAAATCAATCATTCGTTTAAAAAATACTAAATTAGAAAAATCAGTCAATAGTTAAAAATAATGATAAATTTTTCTGGTCAGTTACATATGTAAGACTCTTCGACTACTTTCAAACATTGCGTACACCACTCCATCGAAGAAACTGACATATCATTTCATATTCATAATACTTATGCTAAACACACCATCCCTACATCCCCGCACCCCCGCTACCACCCCTTAACCTATGCCCCTCCCCCTAAAACTCTACCTTCACTCTCCGACGTTCCTGTCAGAGCTTGTCCGAACTGTTCATCACACTCTTCTACAGTACATATACGCAGATATGACCTCTCTGCTTAGCGAACAGTTATATATACACGACAACTCGCAGCTATGCAAATAGCATCATCTATCTCATATAGCTGGTAAGCTTCCATACCAGAACAGCTATTTCAGTTTCATACATTACTATTTTTGTTGGTTTTTACATGTGTTTCAATAGTATGTTTCAATGGTGTCGTGTGTGTATTGCCTGATTGAGTACTATGTCTGTTGTAGTACAATTGAGTAACGAAGGTACGTTTGTCTAGATGAAAATTGGTTTTGTTTGAAGGATGAGAGCGATATGTAGAGTTGTACGTCTTAGAAAAGTTTAGCGAATAATTGATATCAGCTATGTTTTGTTTGACATGTATGTATTGGATATGATACCGTATACGGCATGTGTCAGCTATTGTTATTTGGTATAACAGGGACGGCTTTTGGTTGTGTTAAGTTATATGATTTAATGGTGCAGTTTATATATTCAGTCAGTTTCTTTGATGGAGTGGTGTACAAAATGTTTGAAAATAGTCGAAGAGTCTTGCATATGTAAGAGTCCAGAATAATGTATTATTTATTAAACGAATGATTGATTTTGTCGGAAATTTATTGAAATGTAGCTAATTTGGTAGGGATGTGAGTGTAGACGATTGAGTTCTGTAGGAAATAAAGTCCGTGTAGTTGTAATAAAAAATTAATCAAAAAGGTTTTTAATAATTTTTTGGTTGAATTTATTGGGAATCGATCGGATATAGCTAAGAAGGAAGTGATGTTTGAGTAGTATTCATTAATGACATTTAAGAAAATTTTTAAGATTATTTTAACAATATTTTTACTTTTAAAGAAATATATCGAATTATTTTGAAATTGATGATCAATACGAAGCCTAAATCGATGGTCATTACTTCTCACGGTCGTCTAGCTGTTATGTAAAGATATAGATGTCATGCTATTTTAGTGAGAATTATAAAATATATATTGTTTAGACGAAGGATAAGAAAGGGGTGGTAAAGTAAGGGAAAGGGAGGGGGGAAGTTCATCACGTGACTAACTGCAAATTAAAATACTTCTTAATTAGGGTAGGGGATGGGAAGGGGTAATAAGGGAGGGGGTATGGTGACTTTATGTGTCAGTGTGTCGACGGAGCTCGTCCGGGTAAGACATGTCAGTAGATGTTTTAATTTAAATAATTTCATGTAAAAGTTTTTATTAAATAGTTTTTTAATTAAAAAATTATATCATTAAAAATATATTTCTTAACAATTTATGTTTTAAATAAGTGCGGTGTTAGAATGGAATGCGAAATGGAAACATTTATGGAAGACTAGGAAGAAACCTCAAGATGGCGGCCGTAAACAATATGGCGTCCGGAAACATGACGGAGGTAATATTTATTCGGGATTTTTTTTTCGGAATTTTTCGGAATTTTTGGATTTTTTTTTTTTTAATTTTAGGAATTATTTGCAATTTTTTTTAAAAAAAATTCTGATTTTTTTTTAATTTTTGCAATTTTGGAAAAATTTGGTAATTTGACACTTGGTGACCTTGAAGTCAAGGTCAGGTTACAGGTTAAAGTAATATAACATGGTGGCCGGGGCCGTTACGTCACAAAATGGCGGTCAAATCCTCTTTCGGCTGAAATCCTCCCTCCGAATCCTGCACCGAAACCGGCCAAAACATACTACTTTCGTTTACACTGCCTTGGTTCATAGCATGCCACCAAGAACAACTTTATTTCTGTGTAGTAGATGTAATAATGACAATGTTATACTGCATATTTTTTCTGGTGCAAATATTTTCATGGTATGTGCGACGTTGTATTCGAGCCAGCATGAATAACTGCAGGTGAAGGACGTGTTGCCTACCCACCAGGCAATTGTAGCTACAAGTGTTGCTTTCCGGGTGTTTTACACAAAAGCTCTGAGTTCAAGAGACTGCGGCTACAGCGACTTTTTGTATAACTACGACACACTGATTAAAAGCATAAAATATCACTTTTCATTCAGTCACAGTAATCATATTGTGTGCAACAACAGGGCGCAAACTGCAATTCTTTTTACGTAATGAGAGTTCTTGCGCCGCACCGTAACTATATTTTATCATATACTTCGGTTTACTTACTTCACAACGCACATTTTCTGTCTTTTACGCAAGTACTTCCCATAATAGCCCACAAAATATTCTTTTGGGCTTCACCTTTAAGGGCTTCTACAATCCTTAATACTTGTCTTGCACAATGGACTGTCACGTTTCAACAAACATCTTCACGTCAGCCATCCCCTGGAAAAACTTGGTCACATGAATCTGAAACACGTTTTCAAACCTTAAAATGAGTAATAAGAAATTCATTCCGCCTTTTTAACCTTTGAGCAAAACTCACTGATACTGCAATATTTATGTCATTTTGTCTTGCAATGTGGATCCCTAAGTAACTTCATTATGCATGTAAAACATTTGTCACTGACATCAATAAAGATACGAGTCTAACTCGTATTGCACTTAGCCAATTATATTTACAGATCCCCGATAAAGTATGACCACGTGCTGCTGACACCAACGCAGTGCAGCTGCAGAGCAAGCAAAACTAGTATTCACTTGCACATCTAGTTGCAGACTTACTAGACCACCACGTTGTTTCAATTGCGCATGCGCAAACAATGCTAATGTACTTGGGCCGAAACATTTGCTAGGCGCAGATTTACAAACATTTTGTACCCTTAACGTGACGTCTTGCACTTCTTTTTATACGTGTTTAATTCCACAGCAGCGCAACCAGACACGACGTAAATACAACATTTGCATTGCACCCATAACGTATGATATTTATCCCCCCCCCCCTTTTCCAAGAATAGAGATTTGGAAATGTCATCGACGGATGCGTTAAAGGGCTGACGAGTGGAGTGATTTTGGTGCGGAAATTTTTGGTCAAGACTTAACAGCAAGGTTTGAGCTGCGGTAAGACGTATATGAGATAGTGTAGCGAAGGAATGTGAAATGAGGAAAACGGGAGACCCTCGAGAATATTCTACGGACCAGCGGTAAGTTCTGCTCACGTGATAATCGGGGAACATACTTTTCCTCCGTTAACCGAATTTGGATGAATGTAGTGGAAGCCGAGTTGTCTGCCGTAAGATAATCTTGGCCGTAAATGAATCAGAAAGAACGCATGCAAACACACTAGGTTTCGTTGTATCTAGTACGTGAAATAACTACCTATAGCAAGCAGCACATATTTCACAATTTTACCCCTTAGTGAAGAAGGGTGTGTTATCTGTTTGACGCCTATGTCAGTCTGTGTCTATCTATAAGCTCGTAGCTCTGAACTGATAAGCCTATTTTAATGCTTCTTTTTTAAATTGAAAACTATATTCGTCGAGATGGTTATTAGCTTTAGTTGACTAACATTTGTACACCTGTTAGAAAGTTATAAGCTTATTTCTGAATAGGTGTGAGTATTTAATAGACACAACGGAATATTAATTGTGGATTTCTTCACTTCTCTGAATTTGCACAGATTATCAATGATTTTGCTTTGCTGCGTACGCTGTTTCTTCATTCACCGATCGCAGTTATTTTACATTTCTAAGGGATTGATTAATGTGTTATTATAAAATTTAATTTTTATGTCATTACTTAAGGCACCGTGTAGCGACTTTAAACCAGAAGAGGTGGAATATTTACGAGGATGTTGCCTTAGTGCCCGAGATGGCAGCCTTCCTGAGTGAACAATTACTTTGTAGAACTAAGAGAGGGAATTTTTTGTGTATGTTTAAACGTGAAGCACCTTTCTCTCACGTCGTCGTCTCGAGGCAGTTCCGAGCGTCTACTTTTCACCTGGTGCCATCCCAGAAGCTTTTATCTCGTGTTATTCAGTTATCTGTTTCTTCGCTCCCCTCACTCTATCCTTAGATTGATTTTTTTTCACCCACCTTGGCGCCTTTCCACGGCCGCAGTTGAAAGGACGAGGAAGCGGTAACACAATTTTATGTCCGTTCGCCCGCCAAACGTGTGCAGCTCGAGGACTGGCGGGAGTAAATAAGGCTGGGCGCACGTGACTGGACAGTCAAGAACCTCGCGAATATTGCTTAGCCGGGGAATTTCGTCGAAGAAAAAGAAAAAAAAACTGGCGTAGAAAAAATGCTTCCACGGGACTAAGTAATGTAGTAATGTTAAAAGCGAATGAAAATTTCTCCGAGAACTGTTGGGCCCAAAAAATTCGAACACGTTATTACATTACGCTACGCAAGCCTAAAGGAAACAGGAAATTACCATTCGCAACTAATAATACGGTCCTTCTCATTGATCTATATTAATGCCATGCTCTCTTGTTTTACTGTTTTTTGTGATAGTTATTTGTTTAAGCTTAGGCTAAACGAGAGGAGATGTCAAAAATCTGTCTTGCACTGTTGTTGAAAATGTTTTCTGCTGTGATTGCTAATTAAAAGAAAATCAATTATTCAGTTTGAATTAAAATTCAACAAGAATTTCGTTAATAACATGGTAACTAGCCAAAACCATTGTTTTTACTGCCATAAAAAAAACAGCCAACATGAAGATAACGATTTTAAAGAAAACTGCCAGACAGATATTTGATATCTCCTCTCGTTTAGGCGTAAAAAATTGGTATCACTAAAAAGTATAAACAAAAGCGTATGACCTTAATTCAAAGTTATCTTACGGTTGCACTTCGAGAAATAGTAATTTAGTCAATTAAAATACGCAGTAATATTGAAAAATTACCTTATCCATGTCAAACAAATTTGTCTCTACAGTGTAACATTTGTACTGTATTTGACAGTAATCTGTGAAATAGATGCAGAGATATTACACAACAACTATATTAGGCCGACTTTATTTAGGCATAAAGGATATACATGATGGAATACGAATTGTGGAAAAAGCTCGCGGGTACAGGTAACCAGACCTAAATAAAGAATAATGAGTACAGGAAAAATTATAGTTTTACATTTGTATGAAATAGTGTTATATTTTTAGACCTTACTTGTGAGTACATTTTCCTCTTACGAAAAATAAAAAGCTGAGCCAGTTTTTTCACATTGGCACTTCAAAGTCAAAATATGCACGTTTTTTAGTTCTTATAAGCCGCAAAAACCAATAAACATAAATAAATTTAAAATTTTGCACTGAAACTATATGCCACAGGCTACTGTTTAACGTGTTTTAACCCTTTCAGTGCTAAGAGCCGAAATATCGGCTTTCATTGTCTGTTCGAAAAATGCCAGATGCCGATATATAGGCTCTGTATTTTTTAAACATTATTTACAGGTTTATTTTAAATAAATTTTTCTAGAAAAAATATATTTTCAGTTGTAATGGATTAAGGGAATCTTTATTTGCGTGTAGAAATTTTTTTCCAACTTGATTACTTTGATTCGTATCGAGTTATTTCAAAATTAATAAATAGTATTATCCATTACAACATATTTTTGTATTTTTTAT
This sequence comes from Medauroidea extradentata, assembly GCA_003012365.1. Classification (NCBI taxonomy): domain Eukaryota; kingdom Metazoa; phylum Arthropoda; class Insecta; order Phasmatodea; family Phasmatidae; genus Medauroidea; species Medauroidea extradentata. The sequence continues at coordinate 48,606 of PNEQ01036109.1, read as the reverse complement.
TTTAAAAATCGATAACAGAGGCAAACAATCAAAATTTTTTTAATTTTCAAAAAATCCAAAATCATTTTGTAATGGATTTAAAAGCATGTCAATCAGTAGCCCTTTGCATGTTATTAATGTGTGACTTTTTTTAATGTATTTATGCTCATTGATTTTTGCGGCTCATAAGAAGTAAAAGCGTGCAAAATTTGACTTGTGAGGGCCGTTATGGGAAAACTGGTTAATTTTTTTTTGTAAGAATAACATGTACTCCCGAGTAACGTCCACAAAACTAACACTATCTCGTAGAAATATAAACTTACGATGTTTTCACACTTGGACACACTCAAGTGACAATAATTCAACAAACACTACAACTGGAACGCTGGTCTTCCGGATTCAATTCAGATGCTTCACGACACGTATGTAGGGAATAAACGGTGAATGAACACCATCCCATCCCATGCGTTGGAAACATGGGGTCGCCTCTGTTATCATGCATGTATTTCTGTACTTGTACGCCTGTAGTAGTATGTCGTAGTAAATAAAGAACCGGAATAACATGAGGAGCAATAAAGGTGCACTTGTCCGAACACGCTCAGACAAACCATTTCTGAGCCTTATCGTAATGTCGACAGGTAGGCAACCCGTGTAGCACGAACATGAAGACATGCTTCCGAGAAACACTAGTGATGTGCAACTTTATTACTGAGAGGTATGCAATATACGTGGCACAAATTAAGGTGTGAGGGGGATACTTGTATGCAGGGGCGAAGGCAGGACGTTTTTAGTGGTATGTGTAATGCAGTAAAATAAAATGCTTTATTGTTTCAATTTGCTGGAAACACAGGAGCTATAATAAGTACGTACCAACACATAACACAACAGTGATTACATCCTTGTATGTACATTATACGAGGCAGTCTTAATGACACCTTGTAAGTTTCTAAGAAGCGTGTTTTCAAACTGTCATCTATCTATCCCAACACTGGCACAATCGCGGCATGTACCGCACGCAAGTGATCGTTGGTTACATGCTTTACAACAACAAGCGGTCGACACTTTCCATAGTTTTAATCGTGCACTTGTTCCTTAAGGAATGCCCACAAGGATATCCGGTGACCTTGGTGGCCAGGATACACGTCTATCCCTTCCTATCTGCTGCCATAGACAGATGCGATGTAATTTCTGGTGAGCTGCTGTACTGTAACGCGCCGGTGTCTAATCATGTTGGTACTACATAACACGTCGCTGTGCTAGTGAAACATCCATTAAGATCTTTTGCGAAACCCAGCGGAGAAACACTGCTTACCAACCTTCTCTGAGTCTATCAGGGAAGAGATACGGTCTTATTAACCAGCTTCCTAGGATATCTTATCAGATGTTTATGTTCCATCGTGCCTGACAACCCCAAGTACGAATGACATGAGGATTGTTAGTGATGTCGACTGTGGTGTTGTGCCAATTATGTACTCTTTCTTGGGTAAAATGAGCTTCATCAGTCCACAGGATGTGACCCACAATGTCCGGATTTTGTTGAAGTGCCGTCAGCATCCATTGACAGTACTGTAGATTGTGAAGTCGACCCCCTTTAATTACGTTCTGTACGGGACTATATTGATATGTATTACCGCACATCGCCATGCAAGATGGTCTTGCAAATGAATGACTCACGCCACTGCGTTTAGCGAGCTTAGTGTGGATCTATTGAAAACATACGCAGTAGCGCCTTGTCAGCGTGTCACCAGGTAACAGCTGCACGGGTTGCCTACCTGTCGGAATTTACACAATGTTAGAGTGCTTGTACCTCGCAAACTGTTTGTCTGACTGTGTTCGGACCAGTGCACCTTTTTTTGTTCCTTACATCATTCCGTTTCTTTATTAACTAAGATGAGCTATTACAGACGTACGTGTACAGTAATACGTACATAATAACAAAGGCGATGCCATGTTACCAACACATGTGATGGGACAGTGTTCTTGCTTTATTTCCTATACGTATCGTCATGCATCTTAATTAAATCCGGAAGATCAGCGTTCCATTTGTAGTAGTTGTCAAATTGTTGTTACTAAACTGTTCATTAACACAAATTTCACAGTGGCATTACGCCCATACTATTGACAATATAGGCGTGGTTCCTGTACTCATTATTCTTGATTGAGGTCTGGCTACATGTATCCGCGACCTTCTAAGCGATTTACATTCCATCCTCCATAACGTAAAGATAAAAAATACGCCAATTTATATATATAAATATATATATTACTATATCTGATTACTTTCGTGACATGAAATAAAATGTTGTATTTATAGATATAATGATATTTTCCGAAATGACATATCCGTCGATCTTAAATCAAAACAGCTCAAATGTAAAATCAGGAATTTTGATTAGGCTCGGTCAACGGGTTCTACACCATGACAAATTTCAGAACATCAGGCAAACCTTCCGTATAACAATGTTTCTATGATGAAATACCATATATTTAAATTTGGTTTGAACAGATTTAATCATTTGGGAAATATTACAAAATCTACATTTATCCATTATGAACTAGTAATGGGAAGGTTTCCAAAATAATTTTGTGAAATTGGTTTCTAAAACGGTCATAAGCCTTCGCGGGTGCATGCAAGACAATTCGTTATAGTTTCATCGCAATTTCAGGAATGGTATAGGAGTGCATAAGCTACAAACAAACGAATAGATATTCATGTATGTTTAGGAGCCTATGTTTGTATATATGTGTTTATGTATGTATATGTAAATATATACATGTATATTCAAAATGGCTTTCCTTTGTTGCTACTGCTTTTTTAAATAAAAGCTTTGCTAAAGTCACAATGAAAATTAATTCAATTGTTTCTATCCTATATAAAATTTGTATTATTTGCAGTTGGCTACTGATTTTGTAGACTAATTGCTTATATGAACAAATACCATTTCATAATGTTCGGTTTCAATCATTTCAGTAGTTCCAAAATGTAATGTAATATATTTATTCATGCAGTGCAATATTCCAAAATTTTATGTAATATATTTATTTATTAATTCTCTGCTATGTTACAAAGTGTAACTTGGCTTATTTATGTATTCATGTCGTACTATCTTACAAAATGAAAGTTTAAATATTTATTTTTACGTTCCGCAAAGTGCAACTTGGCTTATTTATGTATTCATGTCGTACTATCTTACAAAATGAAAGTTTAAATATTTATTTTTACGTTCCGCAAAGTACAACTTGGCTTATTTATGTATTCATGTCGTACTATCTTACAAAATGAAAGTTTGAATATTTATTTTTACGTTCCGCGCTACCTTAAAAAATACAACCTCATAAAATTTTTATTCATGGCATGCTGTCTACCAAAATGTAACTTGAGTTTTTTTATGCCGTGCTATCTTCCAATTGTAACGTGATGTATTTATTTATTTATGCCATGCTATTTTCCAAAATGTAACATTATTTATTTATTTATGCTATGTTAGCTTCGAAAGTGTTAAGTTATTTTTTTTTTTTCATGCCGCACTATCTACCAAAATGTATTGTGACACATTAATTTATTCATTCAGTAATGCCGCGCTATCTTCCAAAATTGAACTTGATATAGTTACATTTATGAAGATAGCATAGCGTGAATGAATAAATATATTTATTTATTCACGCTATGCTAACTTCAAAAATGTAACTTATGTATTTATTCATGTCGTGGTATCGTCCAAACAGTAACGTGATTAATTTATTATTCATGCCATAAAATATTCCAAAATGTAACGGTATTTATTTATTTATTTATTTATTTATTTATGCCACACAATCTTCTAAAATGTAATGTAATAAAATTTATTTATTTATCCATTCATGCCATGCTATCTTCCGTAATGTAAAGTTTTTTATTTATTCATGACGCACAATCTTCCAAAATATAATGTTAAAATCTTAAATGTATTTAATTATGCCGTGCTATCCTCCAAAATGTAAGGGGCTCGATTTCTTTGTTCATGCACTGCTATCTTGCAAAATGTAAAGTGAAATATTTATTTGTTAATGCCACTTTTAACTTCCAAAATATAACGTGATATACGTATTTATTTAAGCCGTGCTATCTTCCAAAATGTAACATGATTCATTTATTCACGTCGTGCCTTCTTCCAAAATTTAACATTATTTATTTATTCATGCTGTGCTATTTTCGAGAGAGTAACGTAATTTATATATTTATTCACGCTGTGTTATATTCCAAAATGTAACGTGAATTTATTTATTCATGCGGTAATATATTCCAAAATGTAACGCAATATATTTGTTTATTTTCCAAAGGAAACCTTGATTTATTTACTAATTCATTAATTCCATGCTACCTTCCAAAATGTAACGTGACATATTTATTTATTCATGCAGTGCTAGCTTCCAAAATACAACATGATATATTTATTTATTCATGCTCTGCTGTTCTTCAAAATGTAACGTGATATGTAATTTATTCATGCCGTGCTATCTTCCAAAGTGTAACGTGATTTATTTATTTATTCATTCTGTGGTACCTTCCAAAATTAAACTTGATTTATTTATTCATGCAATGTTATATTCTAAAATGTAACGTGATTTATTTATTCATGCATACTATTTTTCAAAATGTAACATCATTTATTTATGTAGTGTAATATTCTAAAGTGTAATGTGATTTATTTATTTATTCATGACGGACCTGCAATAATATACTTTTCAAATTCAAATATTATAATCTTAACTATCATAACATCATATTTACTGTATTATGAATTGTCAAAAGGTTCTGGATACATAAAACAGCACCGAAAGTGTACATATGTGCGACATTTTGAAAATATGCTCCAGATGTGGTGAAATTATATTGATACTGTGTGAGGCTGCTAAATATATTATTTCAGCAAGTTAAAAAATTATAGGGCACATATACAAACACAAACTGCCATGCAGATAAGAATGTGATTTCAGATTATTTTTCATTTGGTTAGGTAGTTGTAATCGAAGAGAATCCCGACTTTCTATTCAATTTTAATTTGTCGGAATAAGTTTTGACGCGAATTATTATTCCTAACTCCTACTTTTTCAGAGTTACTGCTGAAGTTCTGTAAGTGACGTTTTGTTGTGAAAACTGTTGTTTTTTCTTATGTTTCTTATGTGCATTAAAAATTTTCCACTGAATTATTGTACCGGCCAGACGTATTCCATGACAAATTCAAATCACATCTTGATTTTGCAATGCTCTTTTTAAAATTAAATGAAACTACATTAATTTAGTTTTTAATTTGAACCCACAGTAAGAAAAGTACTGTTGCGCTAGCTTTACGTCTGTTTTAAATGGGAATAACAGTTTTAGTTGGTTGTCGGTACTGTCTGGATTGTTCCTTAAATAAACTGTTCTGCAGGAGTGACAACATATTCTGCATATTCTGTAAAATGTCATTAAATTTACGAATAATCTAGATAGAACCGACAGCCTAACATGACTGTTGACCTTATTTTAACAGAAGTGTGGTAACTAAACAGCATTGTGTGCGTGTGTGAATGTGTTGAATGCTTCATCGCGGAAATGCCAAATTATATATACAGGTTGTCCAGAAATTGCCGTATTATAAGCACACCACGCGAGTCCTGGGGTACATCGGAGACGAAAATGTTGGTGGTGAAACGTTTCACGACCATGTTTGTCACGCATAATGTGGCAAAATTGCACGGAGTTAACTACACTCTTGCGCTCCACATCCCAGTATTATTTTGTGTGTGTTTCGTCGAGTAAACGTGGAATCGTTATGGGCTGTAGTGCTAGCCGTTCACTGGCATCATGGCACTTTTTCTCTCTGAGAATACTTTCCAGGATAAAGATGTGTAAGTGATTCGTAAGAGCTAAATCGTGGAAATAAGTGCTGAAAAATATTTTTTGCAACTGCTGCAATATGACTGTAGCGCAAACGTTCTCGAGCGGAAGATTAGTTATGTACAATCTCTTCCGATGTAACAAGCTGAAAGGTCGGTAATAGTGACGAGGTCTTCCCGACCGTACAGCTCTCTCTAACAAACGACAGTATTTAGCAAGGACATTATAACGTGCATGCAAAGAATGTTGTTCGGTCATACCCAGCAGGGTTTTCTGCCACAACATTCAACCAACTGTCAAACAAAAACCAAGAATTCCTGTAAACCATGTTAGTGGCAATCAGAACAAACGACCACCCATAGAAAATATTATGATAAGCAAACAATTATATGTTGTATACAGAGAAATAAATATGTATTTAACATAACACCGTATTTGTTGACCAAACAATACATAAAGACGTGAATATTTTGCTGTTATATCAATTGTATATTTAACTGAACTTATCCCTTTTGTTAAGAAAACTTAATCTGCCAGGCAGCCAAATATTTAGTTGATTCAAGTTCTACGCCCTTGTTTCGCTACATTCTAAAATATATATTGTTGAGTGTAGCAGGCCTTCTTCCTTGAGCATGCGTATTCAAACGTGCTTAGAATTCTGTTATTAAACAAAATAAATACCACGCAGTGAGTGTAATCAAGATCAAGATATGACTCCCAAGATTTGGGCGGCTTGAGAACCTTGTGGTATGACATTAAGGAGGGAGTTCACGCAAAATTTTAATATTTTATTAATTTTTATACTTGTATGAGATATTGTTTGTTTTGTTGACATAACTGTGACTATTTTTCACTGTAATGAAATTTTTGTAGCTTTTATAGTTGTATAATGGCAAGTAAAAGCCAAAATTTGCATAAAATGGTTTTATACAAGAAACGTAAACCAATTGACTTACAGAAACTAAATAACTCGCACTGAATAACAGTGTCGCGGGTTACAACTGGACACGTATAAAAACATCGTATTGAATTTTTTTTGTTTTAAAAATACACGAAGTTAACATTTTCGTATTTCAAATTCAGCAATTTTTTAAAAGTACATAATATATTCAGTGCGATTTTACATTTATGTCAAGACGTAGCCGGCGATACTGTTCTTAAGTATGAATTTTTTTTATTTCTCTATGTCAGTTGATTTTCGTTTCTTGTATAAAACCGATTTATACAAATTTTGGCTTTGACATACCACTATACAAAAATTATGAAAGCTAGAAAATTTTCATAGCTGTAAAAAAACGCCACACTATATGCCTATAAAACAAAGTCTCTTACAAATGCCAAAATTGTTAAAACTACTGAAATTTTGCATGGTGACACCTCCCCCACCCCCCTCCTAAGGACACAGTTCACCTAAGGTTTCGACATCTTTTTTTTTATTTTTATATTTGTACCAGATATTTTTTCTTATTTTAAACATAAATTGAGATTAAAAGTTTCTCTTAGAAAATTCTTGTATCTCTCATAGTTTTTGCATAATGAGTCGTGAATGTCAAAATTTGCACTTACGGTTTTATGTACGCCACTAGAACTAAAATACCAAACCAAAAAAATTCACAGCGTATAACAATGTTGTAGGCTATGATTTTACATAATAAAAACAAAAAATAAAAGATTTTTGTATTTTATAAAAATGCTGAACTTTTAAATGAAAAATTAAAAATTTCAAATTTTTTTAAAAAATACAGAAATCTGTTTTTTTTTTTATTTATTAGAGTCAATTCACATCCCATAACATTGTCATACACTGTGAATTTTTTCGGTTTGTGTTAGTGGCGTACATAAAACCGTAAAGTGCAAATTTTGAACTTTATGATTCATTACGCAAAAACTATGAGAGCTACAAAAATTTCCTAAGAGGAATATTTAATCACAATATACGTCTAAAATAAGAAAATATATCTGTTACAAATATAAAAATAAATAAAGACGTTGAAAACTGAGGTGATCGTGCACTTATTGTCATAGTTTTTTATATATATTTTTTAATTTGTACCAGATATTTTTTCCTTGTTTTTGATAAAAAATTTTTATTAATTCTTCCTCTTAGGAAATTTGTGTATCTCTCATAGTTTTTGCTTAATGAGTCGCAAACGTCGAAATTCACACTTTGTGGTTTTATGTGCGCCACTAAAACAAATTGACATACCAAACCGAAAATATTATCGGTGTGTAACAATCTCGTAGGCTATTATTTAACAAATACAAAATCAATACAATATTTATAATTTTGTATATTTAAACAGTTTTTTGAAATTTTTAAATTTTAATTTCTAAACTCAAAGTTTTTTATTAAATACAAAATTATTTAAATTTTCCTTTTTATGTATGTCAAAACATAGCGTACAACATTGTTATACGCTGTTAATTTTTTTTTCTGTTTGGTATGTCAGTTGATTTTTATGGCGTACATAAAACCGTAAAGTGCAAATTTTGAAGTTTACGACTCATTACGCAAAAACTGTGAGAGTTACATAAATTTCCTAAGAGGAATATTTAATCACAGTTAATGTCTAAAATTAGAAAAAAATATCTGGCACAAACATAAAAATAAAAATGACGTAGAATACTGAGGTTTACCGCGCTCTTAATGCGGTCGTCAACCAGGGCCGTCGAACTACATGCAGAGCTTCGACCGTTAGAAGATTATTCAAAATCTGTTCATCACACATGCGTGTGGTCTACTTAGGAATAGCAAAAGACGGTGCCTTCTACGCTCTTAAAATACGATGCAGTGTGTTCGTAATTACGTTTTTTAACGCAACTATTCTGTATGTGTCTATGTAAGTGCACGAAAAGAAAACAACTTAAAATAATGACGAAAAGGTAGTTTCTAAACATCACGTCAAATATAAAAATTCATTTCTGTGCCCCTCAAAATGATTAAAACAACTTTTTCAACATGTTATATATGGAAAACTACTCAGGGAATTCGTGTTAAAGTAATCTCGAAAAATACAATTAGCTCTTCTTAAAATCTTTGTCCGTATTATATCAATCTGTAGAATGTAATAGCAACTAAGTACGGTATGCGAGCTCTAGAAAAACTTTATTTGCCACACTAAAAACGTGTTTGAGTGAATAAGTGAGAGATTTTTGTCAGCGCTCACCAATATTCACCGACATCCCAGTAGCTTTCACTGATTTTGGATGGAACAGTATTGAATCAGTGAAAAATCACTGGAATGTCACTGATTCGCTTTTGGAATATTGGTACTGTGCATCGGCAATACAACTTTAGACACGGATGTGTATACACCGTAGCGTGGATATATATTCACGCTACGGTGCATATACATTTTATTTCTTAATAAGCATTCTGACGACTATGTAGATCTGCCCAGTCGCGCCTCAGAAGTTACCCCTGAGGTTCAAACCAGCCCCTGGGTTGAAAACTTGTCATCTTCACCGTAAGACGTACGGCACTGTGCCACTAGTTTGCCATCATCACAACAGCGGGCCGTCGCTATACAGCATGTTCAAAAATGTAATGCCCAAATTGAAAGGGACGTCGAAGAAGACAAAATCAAATATATTTGGCCAAATAATCATGTGTCGGAAACAAATACTTAGTTTAAGAGTAATGGATGTTCAGGGGTATAGGGTTTGATTCAGAAGACGACGACGGTAGTTGTTTACGGTACTTTATTTATTGAGCAATGTCACAATAAACATTCAAAATTACCAGCATTAACCTCCGCGCAGAGCCGGTACCGATGTTGCAGGGTATCACATGTTCGCTAAAATATGCGTGGGTTGTACATCTTCCAGCGAACACGGGACTCCTTGCTTCGTCGATACCTGCTCTGCGCGGAAATTAATGCTGCTCATTTTAAACATTTATTGTGACATTTATCACCAAAATTAATAACTGTATACAATTACCATTTATGTCTTCTGAATCATACTTGAAATCCCAGAATACTCATTACTCCTAAACGATTTGTTTCCGACACATGGTTATCTGGCGAAATATACTCGTATTTGTTTCTTTCAACTTCCTCATTATTTTGGGGATTGAATTTTTTAATATCCTGTATCTTCCCAATCGCGTAGTGTAGACCTGAAAATAGAATGTGCGCTTCACTGACTGGACAAAACAAACCAGCAGTCAGCCGGCCGACCACAAACTCGTCAGCATCAACTACACGAAGACCAGAACAATAATCATTGTATGTCCAGATATGTTTCATCCTTAATAAGATATGGTCAATGAATTAATGCTTAATCAATTTATTTAAATTTTTAGGTATTTCGAAGTCAATGTATAATAATAATAAACAGCAATCTTAGACAATAGTTGTTGCCAACTTCCTGAGTAAAAATCTTTCCCAAGTAGCGTATTTTTACGACACAAACTCTGATGCCAAAATCTCGCCTGTTTAATTGCAGCGCAAGATATTACGCTTAACGAATGCGTAACTGGGACAAAATGTTTCCTCTGATAGTTGGCAAATACCGTTATATAAAGCGTTTGTTATATAGTTTTACTACTGTGACAACCCTACACCTGCACATTTCGATTGACGTTGTATACGTTTATTCATATAGCACGTATTTATAAGATTGCTACATTTACATAATCTTCACAGCAGACGTAGCCACTGCATGGAGGAGTTTAAACTAATTGCGCCAGTGGAAAACCACTGGTAACTCAACGAATATTAACTGAGTCTGATTTATAGTGCCTACATTTTAAAATGTTAATCACTGACTTTAATGTGGCTTTTCACTGGTTCAATACTTATACATCCAAAATCAGTGAAAACAACAGTAGTATAAATTAATATTCACTAATTCTGATGTTGAGTGTAATGAGTAGGGCATTAACATTTATATCACTTTAATATAACAGTATTTGCATTATTTTCTCTTGCTTCTTTTAACCGACGTGTGGAGCATCTTCCCGCATTTTCCTCGTGTATTTTTATTTTGGTAAGATTACAAATCTTTTCCAACCGCCAAGAGGAACTATTTCACCCTCGCTTAACGATCTGGCACCAGGGGTGAGCGCCTTCTTTACTGCAACCATTCAGAACATCTGTTCATACATAAAAGAAATGTATATGGTTTGTGCTAGGACGCTGTGATATAGTGACTGTTATGAACACACTCCGGTGTTGACATTATCGGATAAGCAACTACGCGCAAATTGTTGTTTATCTTCTCACGTTAATGTGAACGTATAAAACATCATATTTTTAACGCCTTAACTCATGTGTTTTTTTTTTATGTATGTCAAGTGTTAGTTGTAAGGCTTCGCGAATGGTTGAAAAGATAACAAGTGCGTTTGTGTGAAAAATTTTAATGCATTGTTGTTGAGTAACCAGAAATTACAAAGCAATGTCTACTCATAAGAGTAACGTTTCATATTTAAAATGTAGTGTAGCATAATATATCATGTTCTCCTATGCGTAACAAATACAATATATTAGAAATGTAGATAATTTATTTCAGAAAATTTTTGAACACCATAAGATTAATTAAGAACTTGTATTCATTGATTTTTTTAAACATAAGTTTTGCAATAATGTACAAATACACAATGTACGATTATAAGACTGAATATATAGAGACTAATTTCATTCGGTCTAAATCATAACCACGCATATATGTTTAAAATTAAAATGACAAATATCTCATAAACAAATATGTTCAAAGTAACTCTATAACAATTTTTGATAGTTAAGAAATACATTTACTGTGTCGGGTGATTAAGAGTATGTAAGTATTTAATGACACATTACATGTACACAAACCACAATAACCCACTCATTTCCATTAACGATGGTTCAAACCAGTGGTTCCCAAACTGGGGATCGCAACCCCTAAAGGGCTGTTTCGAGAGGGGTCGTGACACGCTTCCAAAATATGTTTAAATAATATAGAAAAATACTCAATAAGACATAAAAATGTAAAAGTGAAGATCTAAATAAATTACTGAACTTTAAACAAATATGTGCGCAGATATGATTTGTTGAAATGGAGGAGGTCGCGGTTAAAAACCGTACACAAAAAAGGGTCGCGGTTTAAAGTTGCACCCAAAAGGGGGTCGCAAGACCAAAAACTTTGGGAACCACTGGTTTAGACTAATGGCTTGACATGTTAATGCTTCATATGTTTTTCATCCCACGAATTTAACTTTGATTGTTTTCGACACTAACTGCATTATAAAGATCATGATTAAAGATCATGTAACGGTTTAAAAAACGCCTTAACAGTTATTTAAATGCCATTTTTATTATAACTATTGATGTGTTCTTTAAAGGCGAAATTAGTGATTAGTTGGTAATTTACTAACTTCAGTTTTACATCAGAAGTTGCGGACAACAGTAAACACACCTTCAATTTAAAAACCTATTAAGTGCTGTAGCACGTCATGAATGGCTATGAATGTCATAATTTATTTTTAAAAATGTAAGGAGACGAGCATAGATGTAATTATCTAGTGAACTACATTTTGTGCTTATGATGACGGTTGCAGAGGTGTAATGGTCAGACAGATCCGCTTGCCTCCGCGGCGATCCAGGTTCGGTTCTGTGTGGCTTCACTTATAAGAATGCTGGGAACGCGGAGAATGTCCATGTTGTTTGGCGAGTTTTCTTAGTGATCACCCGTATTCTCGAACTGCTCATTCCACCTCTGTACCGTAAATTACAAGCCTTACTTACGGCCATCATATTTAAATAGTGTTAAGGCCATGAAACATCATTTCTGCTGCTTTTATAATAGCTATTTTTTCAAATCCTAAACGAGAGCAGATATCGAAAAACTGTTGCACAGTTTTATTAGATACAGTTAATATTTTGTAAATGAATTTTTTCAAGATATAATACACAATGTTTTCCGCTTACTACACTGTTAAAGAAACTCTAATTAACTAATTAGTAGAATCTGTGTATTATTTAGTCTAGAAAAATATAAATTACATAGTAAAAACAATTCTGAATAAAACTGAGCAACAGCTTTGCTATATATGCTCTCGTTTAGGAATAAAAACATAATATCGCGAAAGCAGTTGAATTGACGGATCATGGATAGAGTCTCGGATAGTTCGCGAGTTCAACGACCAGCAGGCTGGACTGCACACTCCTGTGTCCACTTTATCCTCAGATACTAGTTCACTGGTTGCTGCTCCACTGAGTGAGCATTTGAACATTTGACGATGTAGCGCAGGAGAACATGAGTGTTTTTATGCATGTCCGCCATTGGTTTGGAGTCCTCAATGTCGCGTTTAGTAAACAATAACCCAATAGAAACAGTTTCCAACATATACATGACTTAGAAATCCAACCTCCCCTCAGTTGAATCCGCGAAATTTCCGGAGCTCTAATCATGGACTTAACTAAATTTCACGCCTATTTGACACTGATGTAATGTTCGTGAGCAAGTCTTACTTACCTAGTTACAAAATAAGAAATTTGATGAAAGTGTAAAAACTTTCTGGACGCTTATAGTTCAGCTTCAGTCACCGTGTTACATTATTATTATTATTATTTTAACAGTTACGAAGTTCTGAGAAGAAAATGTGTAATTTGCGACTATGCCGACAATTATATTCACCTTGCGCTACAGTTCATAAGTGGAAGTTGAACATTTTAGAGGTACGCATACAAATTAAAAATAATATTGTGGATTGATTGCGGCCTAGATGCTCTTCAAAAATACGTTTGCATTCTTGTACTGTAGTGCAAAGTAAGTAGAATTTGCGGTGTAATCACAAATCCTACATTTTTTGTTTTAGAATTTCAATAAAACAATCCAACGTGTCGACTTGAGAGCGAAGGTTAAGAGATGAGCCCATCGTTTACACATCAGATAACGTGTCATTCCCCTAAATAAAAAAATTGTCCCATAGTTTTTGCATAATCACTTATATAATTCATAAAATATCAGTTGTTTTGTAGCCAAAATTGAAAACAAAACAAATAACTTCGATTCGTGATTCAGAAAAACTGATTAATTAAAGTAATATCATGTAGCAAAAAAAAATTTGTCCTAATTATTTTTGTAAAATTTCTTGGATTGGAGCATTTTTCACTCAGCATAGTTCTAAGTACTTAGAATGTACCTGGAATGGATACTAGTAGTGTCAAAACTCATGTGCACTATGCAGATTGCAACCAAAATATATTATATAATGTATAATAGATTGGTTGTTATCTGACTACTTGCCAGACAAAGCTATGAACAAACAATGGCATTCAAAAAGCCTTTGAAACTACGAGTATACACTCAAGAAAGTTTATTGTAGCACAACACACGATATTTAAGAACTCTAATTAAGAAAAACGACACATTTAGAGTGAATTTATCAGGCCTGCATATGTAGTTACAACATATGTATTCGATAAACTAATGTAAGTGTATTGAGAACTGCAAATTATAACAATATTTTATATATTTATTCTAAATATAGACATTTAAGAGAACAGAATTAATGGTTACGTAACAGTCATTTATCAAGGTAACTGCACCAATGCATCATGGATAGAGGCACGATTATTTCGTGTATTGGTTCAAGGTCAGGTTGAACGTCAACAGCGTATACGTCACTGTCATTACTGTGATCGGGCAACAGCAGTTTCGATACACATTTGACGACTGCAAACCAGTAAGGAATAAGGAAATAAAACGTTGTGATCTCCTGTGGTACTCTCTTGTACGCTAAGAAGACAACGGATACTCGACTGTTGCCGGTGTGTGTATAGGACTGAGAAGTCTAAGCTGCTACCAGATGAATACTCAAAATAATAGTGCCTCTACTCATGCAACAGTGACGAAAATGTATGTGGAAACAACAATCCAAGTACGTGACAATGTCAGTTGGAAATTTATTTTAAGTTAGATCCTTCGTGAGTCAGACTTTGTTTAGCGCTCAACATCGAGGTCTTTAGTAGAGCTGGTGAGGTGCGACATGAATTGAGAATGAAGCAACGCCATATTGTGGGAGCGGGGGAAACGGTAGATCCCCAAGGAAACCTGCGATAAGCGTCATCGTCCGGCACAATTCCCACATGTGAAAATTCCAGGGACTGACTCCGCTGGGAATCAAACCCGGATCGCCTTGGTGGGAGGCGAATGGTCTGACCATTCTGCCACCGCGACCCCATGTATCTATCGTCCACGGTTACTTGGTATTTGTATCAATCCACCTGCTTTACAGCTTTACTACGTAATATGGATGGTTAAACTTTGGACGATAGGGGCCTGTATTTTATATTAAAACGTACCTGTTCAACATGGTAAATAAGCAGTATGCATACATACATATGTTTTGTAAGAGGTTTGCGTGTACTACCGAGTATGTTTAAAATGTTAGTTTTTTTATTTTTAAATTACTTGTAACAATATCGCAATTCAGATTTGTAATAGTTGCTGTAACTTTCTCGCAAGAAGTTTAAAAATTATGTATATTTAGATATAGAAATGGAAAATATTATGGAAAATATATTAGAATACAAATATGTAAATCACAAACCTATAAAAATGTACATATAGTTAACATTAGAATTTAGAAACAAATTAGGGGTTGCTGCTCTCGCACAGTAGTACGTGTTTTTAACTTCGAATTACAGTTTTTTGTTTGTTTATGTTAAGTTAGGTCATGTTAGTTTAAGTTAGTTTAAAATAGTTTAGGTTAGTTTAGGTTAGGTTAAGTTATTTTACCATTAAGTTTTCCATTTTCATTAGGTTAGGTAATCGTTAGAGGTACGTCAATTTCGCGGATTCATCTGGCAGCAGCCTAGACTTGCCAGTCCTGTACACCCACTGGCCACAATTGATTATCTATTGGCTTATAACCGTACAAGCAGGTAGCAAGCGATAGCACTTCGCACTATTTCCTTATTTATTACTGGCTTGCAGTAGTCAAACGCATTTCGTAACAGCCACCAGCAAGTCACAGACATGGCAATGAAGTATACATAATTGGCGTTCAACCTGACCTGGAATTTATTTGCGAAATTTACGTACCTCTAGTAATCGTCGTTGATGTTATGAATTCTCCTATGTGACAAAATTTTCCATTTTGTTTTATTTATTTATTTATTTTTTTTTTTGTTTTGTTGGAATCGCCTCTGAAAGCTCTAGTTTGAATACCTTTTATGATGTTAAAATGTATTGTTGAATTTACCAGGAAACGGAACATGGTATCTCCTATGTGTTTCTTGAAATAGTTGCTACTATTATGCATCCTATGTGTCCAAAAACAGATAGGAGGTATTGAAAAAATTTGGATTGTTATTCTGTTGGCAAGTGATGTACGCACATAGGAGATTTCATTCAAATGTGCTACATTGGCTGACTCGTATGAGTGTCATTCGTCATGATGTTTTGGAGTTTGCTTTGCTAATTTGTAGTGTGTTACGTACATGTAATGTATCAGAGGTCGTATTTTAAAGACGCATCGTGGTTGAAATTGATGGATACAAGCGAACATACGTTCAAGAAAGTGTTGAATAAAGAAGGAGAGAGGTATGGAAGCCACTGTAGAACAATAACACATACCTGTAACTCTATAAAGTGAACCTACCAAGAAGAAACATAATGCTCAAGACAAGAAAAGGAAAAAGCCGAAACTAACGAAGGAATACAGCAGTGGTTGGGATTGCTTTCGAAGGTGCCAAATCACCTTTGTAGAGAATCTTCATAGAAAATCTATGTAAATTCCTAATTTAAGCCCGAGCTTCATTTGTTCAATGTTTATAAGAAATTGTGTGACGAGAACAACACCGTGCCTGCATCTAGGAGTACGTTCCGTGATTGCAGAAGCGGAACATGCCATTCATATTCCTCACAAGGGCCAATGAGACGGTTGTTTCAGCTATAAAGTAGGTTAAGTTACGAAAGAAATATGTGAAGCACATATTTAGAGCGAAGACAATGACAGAGTAGCCAAGAATCTCGCAAAGTCTTCTGCAAGTATGGGACATCTGTTCTTACGACGGATCTGCACAGTGTGTTACTGTGCCAAAAATTACTAGTCTCAGCAGTGTAATACTAACAGAAATTACATGTGCACAATTTTACAATTTATGAGCGAAACAATGGTGATGTCACACACTGTGTTTGGCATGGGGCAAATGGGAGTGTCACCGCCAATGAGTATGCAACATGTGTCGTTTATTTTGTTTCTAACAACCAGAATCAGACTTTAAAATAATGCTCATTTCAGATGGCTGTGGGTACCAGATGTCCACTGAAAGAAGAAAGTGTATTACTGGTTGAGGTGTTTATAGTCACTTTATTTCCTACTGAACGTGCTGTATTCAAGTGGAACTTGATTAATCACTATGTAAGAATAGCTACTATGTATTCCAAATCAGCAGTTTGATACCTCCTATGTGCCAAATTACAAATAATATATTAAAGTCAATTTCTCTGTGCCTGTGCTTGTACCACAGTTTGCATAGATAGACAGAAATGATGCTGCTAAGACATTTTGCAGTAGTTATAAACAAATACCAGAACACTATTAGTGTCTATATGTTTATCGTCTCTCCTGAAAACCTTCGATTTTAACGCATAGACGGTTTCACAAAATCAACGACGTAATGTTAGGTTACTTTAAGTAAGGTTGGGTAACTTAACCTTACCTAACCAAAAGAAAAATGGAAAACTTAATGGTAAAGTAACCGAACCTAACTAAAACTAACCTTATGTAAACAAACCTAACCTGACTTAACGAAAAACAGAAAATTTCGAAGTTAGAAAACTACAAATTTCTTTACGTACGACTACTTCTGACGTCTGTTGAAACATTTTTCATCAATAAACTATGTCTTAAAAATCAATTATTAGGTCAGTACACGATGTGTAGTGATTCTTTATATTTACCTATCATATTACGTATTGTATTAGGTAGTTTCCTCCTTTACCTTCAGGACACTGAGTGCCGAAGCCCGAAAAATGCCATTTCTTTGGCCACGTTTACTTAAATTTTATCTCTTTCATGACGTACAATAACACTAAAGTGTAAAACGTGGGGTCTATACATACCTGCTTTTTTATCTTCTGTGGAAAAACCCGTATTCCCAAAACAGTTATTTACGTATATACGCACAAACACTGATTTTACGGAAACCGTTTTGCTAGCGACTCATTGGAAAGAACTTCGAGTGCCTACTAATTAGTGTTTACTGAAAGTAGAACTGTGTGTGGCTACTGAAAGACGGAAGATAAGTTGCGGCGTGTAAAATAGTCAGCTGTTGTGGAGTGTCATGCAGTAGCAGGTAGTTCGACTCAAGGGTGGCAGAAGGCATATAATTATCAGAACGGCTGACAGTGTTGCATCAATTACCAGGGGTGTTGATGGTGCCATATATCGGCGACAGTTTACCATCGACCCACTGGTGCGCGGGGATAATTAACACACCTACTGCACATGAATGCTTGCCTGAGTTCAGTCGGCCGTGAAATTGCCCTCGCCCGTTATATCTATCAACTTTACGTTTACTCGTACTTTTCTAGGTACCAACCATTAACTGCGTGTACAAGTTAAATGAGATCATTCGATTTAATTTACAAACAACCTGATATTTTACTATGTGTTTCGTCTGTAATACACGAGCAACGACCTGATTCCATCCAGCACATTTAAAACGATAAAATAGAAGATACAAAAATAAATGAAACTTTAACTATAAATAACTTTATAAAAACTAAAAATTTTGAACTCACGGAAATGAGGTCCTTTCACAGGACATTTTTATTTACTTGTACAAATTTAAAAGTTCACAAAAATGAATATTGACTATTACAGCTCTAACGCATAGTGAAAAATGTATTTATTTCAAAATAACAACGTTATTTCCTTGGTTCTGTTTGGCTGTATAGCTTATATGCATGTAAAATAGAACGTATATTTATAACATTTGGAAGGGTTCTGTAACGGCATTCTTATCACATACTATACGACACGAGACAATATGTTATTAGTCAAACGATCGTGGTTTCCGTCTGTCAGAAATTTAAAAAGTTTTACTGTCTGTTTAAGAGAGAGAGTTGAAATGTACAGTTTAAAAGTGCAAAAGGAATAAATATTACTGTCTAAGTCTTTCAAGATAGCACTTATTTAAAATGTTAGTGAACGTCAAGTTTATATTCGATTGTACACGAGCGCTAGAAACGCGTTGTTTTAACAGTGTTTCAAAACGCGAGCTACCGCTGATGTAACTGTCACAATTGCATCCTAGCGTCCCAACCTTAGATTGCAGTACAGGACTTATGGCGCGCTCTTTTGCCATATCGCAGTCGCTCAACGAAGTTTGGGAGGTGTACTGCTTCATAATTTTGTGTTCTGGAATATTAAATCGTACATTTTATAATTGACATTATTTAAATTGATTTAAGATTATACTTCAAAAATATATCTAACCACATTTTTATATTACATACTACACTAATAAATTCATTCGATTAATAATAAGACAATTCGTAAATAAATAATTAATATCAAATACATTTAATCATTATAGCTACCCGATAGAACGTAAAATTTTATCCATATGAGTAGCGTTTGTCTGAAGACAAGAATGTGGTTGCGAAAACGTTGATGATTAAGAAATCGATGGCGGAAAACCAAATATCGTATTGTAACTGGAAAATCTCTCTTTTTTGCTAGTATTCATATTTGCTAAAATTACATTTAAAATGAGAGGAATTTTATGAAATCCAAGAGTGTAAACGTTTGCCCGTAGTGTCAACATAAGGTACGGTACCTGATTTCCACTGGTTTTGTGACATTTATTTTTTAAGCGTAAACGAGAGCAGATATTAGAAATTTGTCTTAAATATTGTTTTAATTAGTTTTCCTACGGTGATATTGTTTTTTTTTTTTCAAGACAAAAGCACACATTTTAAGTTAATTATCAAATTAACTGAATTTTGTCAGTGAAAAATAATCAGCAAAAACCAGGTAATTTTTTGTCATAAAAATGGAGACGCAGTAAAAAATCTGCAAACAAACTGGGTGACAGTTTTTTTTTTTTTTGCATTTGGCCTATATTAGGTTTTTTTATTTATTTTGATTTATTTATTTATATCATCATGTTGACCACAATTAACTTCATACCACAGCATAACAACAAAAATACTTATAGATATTTGCAGTATAAGATCTGTTTTAGAGAAACCAAAAAAGAAAAAGTACATTTCCCTATGTGACATTCTTGCACACAGAAGAAATCATCAAGCACATAATGAAAATACATAAAAATTACAATGTCATACGTTAATTAATTTATGATTCGCAGTTAAACAAAGATAAGAAAATTAGATATCCATAAACTCTGTTGAGGACTTAGTTTGTATAGTGCTGCCGCCAAGTAGCAGCAACATGCAGTGATGTGAAACTAAAACTTCTATGCGTTCCGCTAGACGTTGAATGCCGCGCAGCAGAGAGAAAACATTTATGTTGGTACAATTGTTTATTATTATTAGTAGCAATGTCTTGTTGTTTGCAGTACGTGCGTATGTTTTCAATACTTTGTACAAAGTTTTAACGCAGTTATAAAAGCAAGTTAATACAATGATGAGCATTAAATAGAAGAATTTCATTTATCATAATTTCAACAAAACTAACTCAATAAAACAATTTACATTACAATGTATGCGTTTTCCAGTAGAACTCTCTTAATAAATATAGTTTAAAATTTCCTTGCAGTTAGATTTATTTTAAACTGACGCTAATCTATTATTTAAGCAGACACCCACTATTAATAAATTATTTTATACATAGCTGTGTTATTGTAACTTACACTTAAATCACTTTTTGTCCTAGTGTTGTAGTTATAATTCTCAAAGGTTTTATAATAAAATATAATTTTCATATATAATGCATAATTATTCAAAAATGTACGAAGAAGAAATTGTTAATATGCCTCTTTTCATAAATTTAGTTTTAGTAACATTACATAAAATTCTGAGAGCATTTTTTGAAATCTAAGTCTCTTTCTGTGTGATTAGATTAGTATCAAACAAGGAATAATACATAATTTTCGCGTCCTATTTATTTAAAATCGTCTTTAAATTTTTAAGTTCTAACTTTCCTAATGGCGATTTTTGCTCATCATATTTATATATGGCCTATCCAATGCAACACTGATCTGTGTTAACACCCAGAAACTTTGTGTTTTACGTTCTATAAATTTGTCCATTGTATATTTTATAATTAATTCATAAAATCCATCGACCACATTGTCCTTTAAAATGGCATTTATATATCGTTTTAAGTAAATAAAATATAAATGAATTTTCCAGTAACCAAAATAATAATAAGAACTACCACAAAAGTACCAGAAATTATAGACATGGCCAAAAATTAATTTAGGGGATTTTTTTTACCTTTGAATTGCGGTTTTTACTTTGCAGGTTAGCTAAAAGAACCATGGTGCTGTTGTTTCTTTTTAAGAGCGTAAATGGTTCGTTTCGAACAGCAGGATACTTTGAAAGCTTCCTTTATTACATAATAGTTCGTATATGAAAAATACTGGAATATGTTCAACACAACGTTTTGCTCCCTCCCTCGTTGCCTAACTGCAATGTGTCTTTTTACGTGTTTTACCTTCCATACAAATAAATGTTATCAATAAAATATTAATGAAATTTTTTTTCTGAAATTAGTTACAGGACACAACAAGTCACGTGGCCTCGAGACACGGGTGCACTCCCGGACGAGTTAAAGTTGCGAGACGAAAAAAAAAAAAAAAAAAAAAAAAGATATATGCTGACTAAAGGATGACTGTGTGATATTTACTATTCAATTCTGACAGAACCTCACATTTAGAAAAGACAACGGGACTTTAAGCGAGTGTTAGATGTCTTGGTTCGCAGAGGAAGCGTGTTGACCTAATATGCAACATATTTCACACTATAAACAAGAGAACGGTTAAAGCTATTGTAGTGGCATTGTTTTAAAAATAATTCAGCTCATTATGAATAACTTCCTGGAACTCATAACCTATATAACTTCAATATAAAAAAAAAATGTTCCTCACTGGCCAACTATTTAATGTTTCATTCTGTAATGAACCTCACATAGGATTAGAAAAAATTTTCTATAGAATGAACAAAGAAAACTTTTAGACTTCTGAGCTTTTTGTTAGCGTTCATAGCGTTCAGATACGTGAAGTTACTCACCACAGAAATGTTAATACGATTTTGCCATTAATTTTTAAGTTATGAAGTAATATATTTAATGACGCATGACAATAGCATGAAAACAAAGTTTTTGTTTTCGATTTTTTAGCCCCTTATAACCGTTCAAATCATGAATCAAATATATCATTAGATGCACGTTTCTATGCTGTACAACATTTGAAAATTTTACGATCAAAATTACTAAATGAAATTTTTGGGTTTTTGGCAACTGCAAGCACTGAAATAAGGACAGTGATTATGGTATTTACCGTGCTTTGAAACGAGAGAGCGAATTCCCACGCAACTCAATACTGCAATCTGAGGGCGATGCGCTCCTTTTATAGAAGGCGTCCACGTGGCTAGACAGGCGCTTCGAACGCTATCCAAGATGGCATTAGCTACTGCGTCTGCGCTTCTAACAATTAAGTATGCATTAGTGAATGCTCTAACGCTGAGCGATCTACACGAGTGTTCTTGAAATGTGACCGCAACACAGCCTACATGAACAGGATTCATATCGGAAATGAGCGGAAAAACGCCCAAATTTAGTGTCTTTGACATTTTCGTGTAGAATATCCTACAACAAACTGCGTTTCCGCGTTTCCAACGTTATTTATAATGAAACGTGGTTATAAATAGTATTGACTATTTAAACTGAATATTGAATATTGCTGAATTAAGTGCACAATCTAATCATATTAGTATTATCAATATAATTATTTCTAGCGATTCTAATACCTTAGGTGCACCGTCGACAGGGAAGGGAGAGTTACATTTTGTGAACCAATGCGATTTTTATCAGTCTGGATTATTAAAAATTCATATTTATTTATTGGGTAACTATACTTGCATTATGCTCGTAAGACTGATTTTCTTCCATGTAATTACTACGTTTGTAGCGGAAGTCTTAGGTATTACGGTAGATGGTTTACGTAACAAGTTAACATGCGACACAACAAAAACACTGTAGATATCAGACACGAACAGAAAAACGACACAACAATGAGACGAAACAAAACACAGTAGTTTCCTAGAGAGACAGTATAAAGTTTCAGGAACTGGAATCTGTTCCCATCATCTGGTAGACACACAGAGTTCAGGAACACTCTAATATCAAAATTTTGGAGTTCATGTATCAAACTTCATGTATTACCGGAGTAATATGCATTGATTCAGTACTATTTCGGTTGCAATGTTCACTTTTTCAGAAAAGTTGTTATTGATGTGGTAGCTTGAAGGAATTATTTTCGTACAACTCAAGTACACAGATAAATAAAAGCCGAATCGTGTAAATAATTTATTTTGCAGAGATGCTCACTCAACACAAAACTTTTATTTGTATTTCACGCGGTGTGCATTACTTATTAGTTATATATTTACGAAAAGCGTTGCGTATACCTCAAAAACTAACTCCAAATAAAATTAATCACGAAAATAACGTACCGTGCATTCCACATAATTTCAACTCCATCATAAAAACTTATTTATCTCAAAAATTGCGTTCCAGAGGCGATATGCCTTAATTATAAACTAAACGTGAAATGTTCCTGTTATTTATTTGCTTGTAACTAACGTAACAGTAAAGAGTTTTGTTTAAATTTGACAAGAAGGTGATCTTGAAAGTCGATTTCCTGCAAACGTTAAGGGCACTACGATAGCTATAAAAAATGTTGCCAAGACTATACCTCAAAGGATGCAGTACGTTTAATATGCATGGAAGTACAAATTATTAAGTATATATTATATATTTTTATATAATGAAATTATAGTACATTATCAAATAATTAAAAATACTAATCAAGAAGCATGAAGGTCTATACCACAAGGGATGTAGTACGTTTAATAAGCGTGGAAGTACAAATTAGTAGGGCCACGATTTTGTCGCGAAAAGATTTTTGCCCCACTTTGTTTCAGTCTCTCACGTGCACAACGGCACCTGTGCTTCATGGTTATTGGCAGCGTGTCTTTGTTCAGACACGTTTCTCATTTGAGTGCACCAATCAGAATAAGATTATTGTGACTCCTTACGTCTGTAATTTGTCAAGGCAAGTGAGAGAAAAATTATCCAGTTACGGGTGATGTAGCAGACCTGTAGACGTGCACATGACGCATCGAAACCAAATGTTGCAAAAATCTTTTCACCATAAAATCGTGGCTCTACAAATTAGTAAGTGTAAATTATACAATTAATACGATAAAATTACAGTACATTATCATATAATTGAAATTACTAATCAAGAGGTATGAAGGCCTATACCACAAGTGATCCAGTACGTTTAATAAGCGTGGAAGTACAAATTAGTAAGTATAGATTATACAATTAATACAATAAAATTACAGTACATTATCACATAATTGAAAATACTAATCAAGAGGTATGAAGGTCTATACCACAAGTGATCCAGTACGTTTAATAAGCATGAAGTACAAACAAGTATGTATATATTATTTATTTTATACAATAAAATTATAGTTCATAATAATATAATTGAAATTACTAATCAACAGGCATGAAGGCCTATACCACAAGAAATGCAGTACGTTTAATAAGCGGGAAGTACAAACTAGAAAGTATAAATTATACAATGAATACAATAAAATTACAGTAAATTATCATATAATTGAAATTACTAATCAGGAGGCATGAAGGCCTATACCACAAGGGATCCAGTACGTTTAATAAGCATGAAGTACAAACAAGTAAGTGTATATTATTTATACAATAAAATTATAGTACATAATAATATAATTGAAATTACTAATCAAGATGCATGAAGACCTATACCAAAAGAGATCCAGTACGTTTAATAAGCATGAAGTACAACTAGTAAGTATAAATTATTTATTTTATATAATAAAATTATAGTACATAATAATATAATTGAAATTACTAAACAAGAGGCATAATGACACGAAAGTGTGTGAAGTACGACAGAGTCGTGCCTTGCTAGAAGATTACACCGTAAATAAAGTAGGGCGCCGTTTTAGGAACGGACTTGGCTCCGACCTGTAAGACCTGCCAATTGCAGGAACTTCCCGCTGAGAAGGTAAACAATAGTTAGATGGAGTAGAGTGAAAATTAACTCCGTGCATTATTATGATAATGTCTAGTACTAGGTAGGCTACTCACGGTGAACATTCGGTGACACAGTGATGACACACTAAGATCTTCGTAGTGCGAAATGGTACTAGCTCTATCAGAACTGACGTCACTGTTACTTTCGCTAATGCTGCCTTGGTCCCCAGGCCTCAGCGGCGATTTTTCCTACTCCTTGCTCTATAGTCGTAAGGAATATGTTTGGTGTGTTAAGACTACTTTTCACCACTTGTCCGGACTAATTTCATGAATTACTTCTTGTATAAGTCGTTCGGGATATAGTGAGCACTAAAAATTTAACCTTTGAAAAATATCACTAGGACCCGGTAGTTTTCGCTAAAAGATTTCTGCAGCACTTTGTTTCAGTGCCTTACGTGCGCACCTGCATCTCTGCTTTGTGGTCAGTGATTGGATGCCTCAACATACAACGTCTGAAGGTTAAACCCGCAAATCACAGACTTCTTGTGCCACAGTTAACCATGTACTGATTGGCACAGTCAAGTGAATAATAACTCTGCACAAAACACTCTGCCAATAATCATGAAGTTGAGATCCACG
This sequence comes from Medauroidea extradentata, assembly GCA_003012365.1. Classification (NCBI taxonomy): domain Eukaryota; kingdom Metazoa; phylum Arthropoda; class Insecta; order Phasmatodea; family Phasmatidae; genus Medauroidea; species Medauroidea extradentata. The sequence continues at coordinate 22,915 of PNEQ01036109.1, read as the reverse complement.
TGTACACATAAGACACTGAAACAAAGTGGGGCAAAAATCTTTTCGCGAAAACTACCGGGCCCTGCTATAAATATGTGCACTCACGCAAACAACAACTGTTCATTAGCTGCTCGCTGACACGGTGAGATGGGCCTGCATTGAGTTAAAATTTTATTATTGGCGCAGCGACTTACACGACGTGTCAAATAAGTCAAGGATTAATTGTGAAAATTACGTGAACTTACAGCTGATGGCATTCTAGCTTGAGCCTAAACGAATACGCGAATTCTTCAGGTCCCTTTGCATAAGGCTGGAGGTTTATCCACCTGTACGGAATAATATGAAGCGTTGTTCATCAAATTAATAGAAGTAGCGGATATGTATCGCAATTGTTTGCCTTCAAAGCACCAATCCTCTGATTTGCGACCACAAAATTTTGCGTCTTTAACCTGTAATACATTTGGTCATGTATATCGTGAAATTTTTTTGTGCCAACATAGACTTGAAAACACTTAAGTTGCTCGAAATATATATGATTGGGTGATACACGTCTGACAGAACGTAGCTGCATTCAGACCAGAAACAGGCGTCAGATATTACAACAGCGTGATTCTTATTGGCTTAGTCAAATAGGGTAACAGCTTCGCGTACAAGGAAAGCCAGAAATATTTTGACAAGCTAAACGTACGTTGAAATCCAGCAACTCGTCAAGTTTTCCCGTGATGAATAATCACTAGAGACGATGGAGGCCAATATCGCGAAAATATTTTTGTGCCAACACACCTTTGAAAACGCTGTAATTTGTTGTAAAATATATATTTGGATGATATACTTCTAACACACCATAGCTGTCTGCAGACCAATAACAGGCATCAAATATTACAATTGCGGGATTGTTATTAGCTCAGTCTAATAGGGCAACAGCTCCAAGTACTAGCTCAAGCCAGTAATCTTCTGGTAAGATGAACGTGTGTTGAACTCCAGTATACTAACAAAAGTTTTCCTGCGATAAATAATCTATAATAATCACCACTAACCGTAACACATTTAAACGGCCAAATAAAAAATAAATCGGCAACGAAAACTTTTAAGCCCCATGCATTGGATTCGTTTTTCAAATTGTCACGAAAATAATACAAATTTATTTTAACTTCGAACATACAGATTTTAAGTGAGTACCAAAAAAAAGGGGGAACAGAGGGGATTAAAAAGATTAGATAATGTCGTGTGACGAACGATCATTTAAAAATGAATTGCCCATAGTGTGGCAATTATTTTTAATATGCATTAACATGGTTTAAATTGGTAGTCGTTTATTAAACTAAAATAAGTATAGTACGGTGAAATTATAGTTTGCAATTGACACTGTTTGTGTAAATAATTTTAATTTTATGGTTATATAAAGCAAACCCTCAATAATTTCTTTGTTGTAAAAAATTTTTAAATCATCCCAATTCAATAACTTGTTTCTGTATTTTAGACAGTCCCACAAGAGTAAGACAAATATGTGCATAAACATTACAACAGTGAACCCATAACCTGTCCGTGTCATAGGCGCAACTAAAATGGACATTTGAGAAGGGTACAATTCTGTCAATACTGTTATACTCAAGCTACCCCTACCTCTAATCAGTAACGTTGTCAGAATCTATGAATTTCAGACGGGGAAGGATGACTGTCCTGCGAATATTATAAAGGATCACCTATCACTTCTTCAAGTGGGGGGTCCGGGGGTCTTCCCCCGGGAAAATTTCGGATTTCCAAGTGCAAAATAGTGCTATTTTAGCAGTTTTTATTGCTAAACATTGAATATTCTACTGGTAACATTGTCACTGATTATTCAATATTAGATCTTGGATGGTTATTTATTTGGGGGGCCCGTGCCCTAGTGCCCCCCCCCCCCTAGTTGCGCCAATGGTCCGTGTACATATCAATAGAGATTTTTACTGCTCACAAAACAAATTCTTACTAGGATACTTGTCTTGGAAAACCGAGGTCGAACCAATTTCGGTCCCAGTCTTATGCACATTTGTCCGCTCCCCTCCAACCAGCGGGCGGGCCTGGTGTCTCTCGCTCCACTTAGTTGTTCGCAGCGAATTATTCGAACAACGAGCGAGCGCTTAACGTTCAGCTAGGATAAAGGCGCTGGTGGACATCACAGTGCACTCTGTTGACGTAATTATAAACCAGAGAACTACGCTGTAGCATATAGAAAGTTACAGTTCAGTTGGGATAAAGTGATTACTAAATATTATACCTTAGAAAAATATCACTAGCCATTACTGCATATAACTCAACATTAATAATATTTCCCTTACTGCTTGTGTGGTTGGCAGCGAAATTACGCAATATAGTTACATGTACTTTCCCATATAAATACAACAGTACCGTATCAAAATCAGCCAAAGTCACCATACTTCTAGTTTTTATAAACTTTTATTTTTAAACTGTGTAACTTGTCTTTCGTCGGTGGCGGACTAAAACACAATAAATGTAAGTTTCTCTGCCGATCAATAATATTGATTTTAACAGTTCTGCCTAGCTCAGCGGGTATGTTAAAACAATACAATCAATATTGAGATGACAAGTTACTTGATACGGCGGCAAATGGCCCTCGCTCACCGTGAAACAGAACAGACCAGGTCACTGATCCGCGATTCAGCCTCGTCACACAAATCCGCGCCGCATGTGAACTAAGCAAACAACGACCGATTCCAAAGCTTTGTCGCGTCTCTGTTCTTAAGGGCGCGATTCCCGTCTCCTTGGTCTGGCAAAGCACGAAAAAACTAATTCGACCAATCGGCTTGTTAATGCTTGCAAATATCGTCCTGTTAATCCTCGCAAATCGTATCCCGGGACAGACACTCTGTCGGCGATACTTCCGCAAGACGCGGCCCCAGCTCCGAGGACGGCAACACGTCCGGCTGCCTCGAGCTCTGAGATGATTCTCCCCCTGTCGAACAACGCGTCTACACTCCAAGCCGGCTAAACTGACCCCTAGATCCTTCGACCAATTAGAAACCCTGTTACGTTTAAACTTGGTTTGCCGACGGCTAAGAACTCAGGCCTTCGCGAGCGTACCAAGTATCAAATTTATTAATCAAAATCACCTATTTACATGTTTGTTTATACATTTCAATTCTAGCACATAAGTTTCCTTATTTTTAACTAAATGTATATTCAATTTACATTTGAAATTCAACTGCCAGACGCCACACCGTTGCAGGCGTCTTATGTCTCTTCCTAACACTCTCTCGCCCAGTGGGGCGTACAAGGCACTCTTCCCTCAACAATTTGTCAACCTACTTGACACATACATTGCCTGCCTTCTGCTTCCTGCGGCGTGACGAAACCTAATTCTTTACAGCCTCAACATCATCTAGATATAATACAAATCTTATATACTTCCTTTATTACTAACCTAACACTAATTTAAATAAAATATACAGCTGTCACAGAATCTGGCACAGTTTGAATCATCTCTGCAGCCCAATTATTACTCATTCTAGGTATGTACAATTATAGTGAATTATTCTGCCACAGTAAGTTTACGTACAATTCTCCGTGCTGATTGCAGCTACCACATACCAATAAAACGTCTACATTTAAATAAAATTACCCTAATGGCCCCTTACGCTGTCATCGGTGACCATTTGCTATACATAATTACAAACAAGATACAATGCCAAATTGGCATATTACTACTGTAAAGGTTCCTACCGACTGTACAATTTATCTTACGCGCACAGACATTAAGTGCCGTGTCCACAGATGTTAGACATTTCCCGATGTTGCCGTTACGCGCGGAAAGATACGAATTGGCTGAAAATAGAACTTTTACAGGGCTTTTTTGAGTGTTAACTCTACTCCAAACCGCATATATTTAATTAGACTACACTTTCAGCTATGAGATAAAATTTTACTATTTTCTGAGCGAAACTGTCTAATAAAGATTCTGTCCATACTGCATTGTAAAATGTGAAAAAAACAATTATCAAAAAGTAAAAACATTCAACTTCTGAGCATCCGGATTTTACGTCAAACATCAGAACATTCTTGAAAAATAATCTTGTTAGGCATAAAGTGTCTAGGAAAATATTTAACTTTCATATTTGTATTAATAACACGAACTGTTTAACTTCCAAAGTGTTAAGGTAAACATTATTTTATATATTTCAATAATTTAACACACAGCTGGTATCACTCTGTTAGTTCAGTCTTCTGGCCGGCAGCTGTATCTTCCCCCACCATACCTAGACTGGCACCCTCCTGCCTTGAGTCGAATAACCATCCCTGTCGCCAACAGGTTGTTGTATGAATCTTTATTTCTTATAACACATCTGAAAGTAGCAATGGTAAAATAATACCTATCAATTACATATTTGATTTCTGAATATAAGGAAACTCGAACGCTATATTTTTACGGCAGTTTCAAGTATGTCACAAACTCATGAAGTGATATTTCCCAACACATTTTTTTAGTCTTTAGTCCTTCTCACCTTTGATTGACAATAAGGGATTCTGGAGGGGTGTAAACAATTCACACGGGATTTGTGTTGCATGCACATTTTACTGTCACGCCTCCCCTCCTTCTCTGCCAGTGGCTGTTCCGACAGGATGCAGAATTTTAATAAGGCAGTTACAGCTGTAAAATCAATTACTCCGTCAATAGCACACGGGCTTTGCAAACAACAGCAGGGGATATCAGCCACGTGCATGAATTAAACGTGCCTTTAAATAATTATCTGAAAGCAGGCTTATTAGATAAATAACCTAAACAAACCAACAAACGCAAAAAATATGAGAAAAAACTGCATGAAATATTTTTTGAGTACGTATTTAGAGAAATACTTTTGTTTTTTACTGCTAGTGTTTTATGTTTTTCTATTTGTAGTTGCTGGTTGGATACTATTATATTATAACACATAATTTAACTTTGAAGCATTTCTAGCGTCAGATAAGTGAAATGTTTCGGAAACTTCTGGATAATATTGTCTCTGAAACAGTTCTTACATTTTTAAGACCCAGTACAAAACCACTATAATATATTTTGTTTCACATATCTAGGAACAATCATGCCATAGTTGCTGCTTTCTTACCAGCCCTGATGCACTGTTTCCAAACGAAACCCTACCATTAAAAGTGTATATTATTATTTTCCACTTATTTCGACTAGAAAACAAGGTAAATCAGTTTTCTGAACATATGCCGTAGCCAGCGACAGTAGCAAAGTCGATTAAGACCGACATTAATGAGGAGGAATAGCCCACTAAAAAGTAAACAAAATAAATAAGCTTAATTTTCTCGTTCTGATTATTTTCTTGTGCTTATTCCTTTAGTTTTCCTTTTAGTATCTGACTTACTGAATAAGGCCGTTGTTCGGTTAAGTTCCTAAGACCATTTCTATACTTTTCAAATATTTCACTTTTGTTGCCATACATTAGAAGGTTAATACATTATATATATATATATATATATATATATATATATATATATATATATACACACACACACACACACACACACACACACAGGATGTTCCGGGAGTAGACGTCAATAAAGAGGCACGTGTTTGAGGGGCCCAAGACCTACAAAATAAACCAAACTTGTATAGTCCAATTCGCAACCATCTAAAAGTTATGAATTTTTAAAGATAATTTGCCTGTACTCTACCTTGAACTAAACATTTACTGATGGTGGAAAAAGTAATGGTCAACGTGGAACGAAATTTGTTTGTACCAAAGGTGATTAGTGTCGTCACATTTTAAAACACCGTTCACGTCACTGAGAGTACAGTTTCGTGTTGTAAAAAAATCACTTTCACAAAAGTTGTGTTGGGTTCAGAAATACGCCTCCAGTTTGCACGAGGTAAAAAAAAATATTAATGGGTTACAGAAATGATCACCCGCCATTGGAAAAACTACCCCAGAGTGTTATCAATTAATAAGTAAAAAGCAATATGTTAAATTAACAAGCGTCGAAGCAGTAAATGTGAAAACATAATTATTGCAGCAGATTCATACAATGTGAAAATCAGCAATAAGGTTGAAATTAGTATGTGAGTAAATAATTAAACGTAACTTTATTGAAACAAAATAATTTCACAGTGTTTTAAATAATTGAATGTATTTTGAACGTAATATGTTTAATTTGTGAGGATAAAATGTAATGTTATTAACAAAAGTGGTAATAGCCAGTTATTTTACTAAACAAAACTGAAATTATCGAAATGGAAAGTTAAGGTAAACTAATTACATCACCAGATACCCTTACATAGTTGCTGCTTCAAATTCGCAGCGGCCGCGTTTTTGTAGTGGCCAGTGCGCTCGCCTCCATCATAGCGAACTGGGTGTTATTCCTGAATAGCGTCAGAAGCGTCTTTTTTGCATATGTGAAAAGTGGCTAATACATGAAGATGGCCTGGAAGCTGGTCCTTTCGTGTACTCCTTTTTTCCGTTCCAGTACCACTCCATGCTCACAATATTCACCATGATGGGGGTGGGGGTGAATGTGAGAGTATTACGGCCTTTTAAAAACAAGGTGTTAAGAGTCGATGAGGGCGACATGAGGTGAAGGAAAACACAACAAACATGCACGGGCCCATGTGCGAACTGAGGACTCCTCGCACCATAGTTCGACGCTGTACCGACTGCGCTACGGCGGCCGGCACATTCATCGGCTTACAAGACATCGTTGTCAAGAACTGCACAAATCCCTCCGTTACATTCCTTTCGTTTCCTTCGGATCAAGAACTTGCATCGTTTCTCGACTAGAAAAAACGTGAATGTTAGGGTGTCATATGATCAGCTGCAAGATATGTTGGTGATTGTACACCACTGTACACCCTAGATGTACAGCATATTAGCAAATATTCTGTATGCAAAGATGTGGTATTGTTGATAAAATGCAGAGAATATGTTTATGAGGCTATTCAAGAATTACACCCACTTCGCTATGATGGGAGGCGAGCGCACTAGCCTCTACATAACCGCGGCCGCTGTGAATATGAAGCAGCAACTACGTAAGCTATCTGGTGATGTAATTAATTTATCTCAACTTTCCATTTCGATAATATCAATTTTTTTAGTGAAATAACTGACTATTACAACTTTTATAAATAACATTACATTTTATCCTCACAAATCAAACACATTTAGAGACATTGGAAAACCGCGGAAAAAGTTAATTGTTTGCTAGGCTCCAACATGCTGTATATAACCCTGAATGTTTTGTATCTGTATTAGCTATCGTTTATTTGAGACATTGTTTTTCTATTCAACAAACCCAGTTAGCACGGTACAGCTTGAACGCACAGCATGTGTGATTCGCCACAAAACTGTTCACACGTGTCACAGTTAACATACTATAGTTTATTGGAAACTATGCTAAACATTTTGCGATTTTCCAGTGTCGCTAAACATATTACATTCGAAATACATTTTAATAATTTCAGACAGTGTATTACTTATATTTTAATAAATTATTTACTCACATAATAATTTCAACCTTATTGCCGATTCTCACACTGTGTGAATCTGCTGCAATACTTGTTTTCCCATTTACTGCTTCGACGTTTGTTAATTCAACATATTGCTTTTTACTAATTAATTGATAATACTGTGGGGTAGTTTTTCCAATGGCGGGTGATCATTTATGTAACCCACTAATATTTTTTTTTACCTCGTGCAAACTGGAGGCATCTTTCCGAACCAAACACAACTTTTGTGAAAATGATTTTTTTTACCCCACGAAGCTACTCTCAGTGACGTGAACGGTGTTTTAAAATGTGACGACACTAATCACCTTTGGTGTGTACTAATTTCGTTCTACGTGGACCATTACTTTTTCCATCATCAGTAAATGTTTAGTTCAAGGTAGATTACAGCCAAATTTTTTTTAAAAATTCATTACTTTTGACGGCTGCGAATCGGACTACATAAGTTTGGTTTATTTTGTAGATCTTTGACCCCTCTATTACCCACCTCTTTATTGACGTCTACTCCATCATCACCCTGTACTTATATATATATATATATATATATATATATATATATATATATATATATATATATATATATATATATACACACACATACATACATTCATAAACATCTACGTTTGTGGTGTAATTATTGTAATTTGGTTTCAAGGAAATACGTTTATGTTGCTGAAACATAAAACAAGGTTATCAAAGTAATTGAACCCATTTAATCAAATGCAAACCTGCCTCTTTCCAAATACAGAGCGTGTTCTGATGCCACATACCAGGCAGGATAGGTAAATGTTACTTAAGGTGTCGGTTCAGGAAGATTATATAATTTAAGGTCAATGATTTACTTTGAAAAAAAAATCTATCGTTTTCAATTATTTTCACTCATTTGCTTTTTTAAAAAATGCATTCTTTCTGCAAACAAATATAACAGTTTGTTATTATTTCTACATAAATCAGGAGTTTCATATAAAAGAAATCACAGCAGTTACCGGGACACAAAATGTTGCTTTAAATGTAATGCATATACTCACTGTTTTTTTTTTCTTGTATGACGTTTGGCAGAACACGCCTACACGAGGTGCCCAGGAAATAACAATAAAAAACTTATTTGTCTGTCATTAAAATATTTTTATTATATTTAGGAATAAGGACTGTTCCCTATAATTGAACTTACGTTTTCAAAATGATTTACATCTTCAACGAAAAGCTCTAAAAGTTTTCAAAACGTAGTTACTTGTATAAATCTTGTCTATTAATACATTGTTTCTACACATTTTTAACGAAAATTATTTTAATGATGAAATTTTAAGGAGTGTCACGTATTATGTAATTTCCTACAGTTTTAAAATTGTTCTGGCATTAACACATATTTTGTCAATTTTCTTCATAATTATTTTTTTTACTACTTGTGGCAAATTGCAGTTGAGGAGTAATTACTTACATAATAAACTCAAGTGATAGAGTTAGTAATGTCGTTCTTGCATGTTAGTAAGTGACGCAGGTTAAAGAATTTCTGTCAAGCATTTGAATGTTATTCAGAAAGTCCATTTTCCATTAAATTTCTAGCTTCTTTCAGATATTCAAAAGAAAGCTCACCATTCTGTGTTAAAAAGTTAAGTGGTTTCCACGTTAGTGAACAATTTTAAACTATTCGTTGTCACTGCAAGCATGAAGAGATAATGGAAGTTTGTAAGTAAATCTGACGTTTAAATTGAATGTATCAACTCTTTCGTAATAACACATAATTCACATAAAATTCTATAAGCTATGCAATTTACGTTTGAGCTATATTTTTTTTTCTCTTTTAAGTTTGCATTAATAAATATTGTAGCTGAACGTGAATCGATTTCTTTCTAATAGTTTCTTCGTCTGATAGAAAAATCTTTCGAAACGGCTAATATTTTCGCAAATCTTATGTTTTACAGTTCGCGTAGCTTACTGAAATAATTTCGCTACTTATGGAAGAAGTTGTAGAGTTGTGCAGAATAATTAAGTTATCGGCTCAGATACAGCAGTGTACAAACTGGAAACAAGGAAATGCTGGCGGAGTAGATAAGAAAACACGGACAGTAGTCTTCCAGCTACACGCTACCATGGAGACCACCCAACCTTTAGTTAATGTGGAAGGGGGGGAGGGGCTGACTGCCAGAACTAAGCAGACAAAGAAATAGGACAAGTGTACCTCCCCTCTTTTTGCTGGCCTGGTCGCATTGTTCCGTCAGAGATTTATGACAGTTACGAGCTAGCTTCCCATTGGCTAACTGTGATATCGAGTGCGGCCGCCAAGCACTAGGAGTAAGAGCAGTTCTCACTATAGCAAGATAGGAGGACTGTACGGAATGAGAGTTTTTTTTCTGGGTGATGTAAAATGATAGTAACCCAAGTGTAGCTTCGTTGCTGAGCAAATCTTAAACGTTAGGATAAAAAAGGGCTCTCTAAGTAGATGAACTACAACAATATATTCCTTTAAAATTATGATGAGTTCAAGAAGGAAACCATAAGTTAACCACAAATATTACTCAAGATACCATTGATTTTTTAGTTGTTTTTTGATACGTTAGAAAAAATGCATATTTTAATTACATATATCAGTATGTTGCATTTTTTAACAGTTGTATTTATTTTTAAAAATATAATTGAATGAATTGCGACTAAACATGTTTACTTTTGGTGAAATACACTTTGCTTCAAATGTAATGTAATTACTGACCTCATTTTTGTAGGTACGAAATCGTAATTAAAAATAATGAAATGTTATTTACAGGCGCCTAAAAAACCCTGTTCAATTTTAAGCCAATGTATCAGTACAAATCACTAAAAAATGTTTGTAAATAATACAGAACTGTTTCAAAAACTAAAGTGAGTAATTGTTAATAAATTGGGTGTTGCTGACCACACGGTTTTTTTTTTTGCAGAATTATTTAACATCGCTAGTTTGTAATAAAAGCGTAAAAAATGTTTCAAAAACATTGATACTTATTTGTTTATAAGTAAATAGGAAAGGTATGGCGAAAAGTATTTATATGTAACGGTATTTTCTTAATTTAGCTATTCATTTCGATGGATGAAATGTTCCCACGTCGTTTTACTTATTTAAAATGTTATATTACATTGTCACAAAAAGTAGTTGATAAAAATGTTTTTTTTTTTATAACAACGATTTTCAGGGTATTCTGAATCGTGAGTTCATATTTTATTTTAATTTTGCTACCCTTATATCTACAAAAACCTCCAGATAATGGTTTAAATTTTCATATAAGTGTAACTTCTTAACGTTAGTAATATAAGAACTATAAGACTGGCTGGTCGTCAGATCATTATAACAAATTCCACTACGTTTACTTCAATATGAAAATCCGAAAATTATCACGAGATTACAAAACTAGAAATCAAATTAAAAGTAATTGGTCTGTTACTTAAATATACGGCATGTATAATACATGTGTTTTCTAATCTACACATAAACAGGATTTAATATATATATAATAAATATATATATATATATATATATAAAGTACGACGACATTTTACATAGACAATACGGCAACACTGCGCGGAGATAGTCCCCTCTTGCGCTCTACTACGACCAGTTATTATTTCATGTCACGTCAAGTAAACATAGAAACATGTTTGGACTGCTCAGGATTTTTACCTTGACCCATATTATGCAGGTTATCATCACGGTAATAGTAAGGTAAATAAGGGTAGGTAAGATATTCGTGGGTCGCAAGAGGGGTGGTATGTTGCCATATTGTGTGCACAAAATTTCATTGAGCAACTACGCCACTAACATTTTCTCCTCCAATTTAGCCCAGGTTTCGCGCGGTGTGTTTGCAATCTGTTTGTTTCTGGACAGCCTGTTTGTTTAAATTTTGAATTTTTTTTAATAAAATGTCCTAATTTATGTATGAACCTTTAATGTAATTTATACGCACACATATTTTCCGTAGATTTTAAAAATCAGTTTTCATAGAGAACTTAAAATGTTAATCATGTTTGATAAGTTGTTTCATTCCTATTTTAATGAATTTCATATTTCATAACATTTAATAGTCTTGTAAAGTGTAGTAATACAGACTTCATATGACAGGATATTTTATGCTTACTTTTTTAACGTTCCGTAGCAAAATTTTAGAGTCTACCTAGGCTAGATACGTAAACACAGGATCGCCTACTCAATTGTTTTTATTTGACATCAATATGAAATGTACAATATTGTCATTAACTGGATTCCATTATAAATGATTTTAAAATGGTGTAATTTATTATAAGGGTATTTTTGACCTCATGTATAGATTTTTTCTTCCTTAGAATATGAACTTTGATAGAAATTCTACTTAAAACTGTCTATTTTCGACACAATTATGCCAATCTGTAAAGCATAAAACACATCCGATCATAAAAGTATCAGTGTCGATACATACTTATTATTATGCGCACATAACACGTATTTCTAGCAATGATGTTCACTAGCGCTAAACTGCATTTTAATGTCGTAATTGTTATTTTAAAATATTAGACACATCGATAATATTTATCGGATTGGTAATATAATTTAATATTGGAAAGTTGTATAAGGAATATGCAAAGTTTAGCGAAACATGTGTTTATATAACGATACAGCTTAAATCTATACAGTAAATGGGTTTCGTACAAACATAACTCATCTATAGAGTCACGTATTGTAAACAATGGTAGCTTTTTTTTCTAGGGATATTTATGTTAAAACTAAAAATGCTAGTGACTTAAAATAAAAATTATGTTATGTTTATATATTTCACACTTCTTTTTCACTCAGCATATTTTCCAATTTGGCATGTAAAACTAAATTAGCGAGAGTGTTTGTGTAGAAATAATTATTGAAAACTACACATATTTGAAAAGTTAAATAGGAGCACCTGATTTTTTTATTCCAATTTTTTATATATTGGTACATGTATATATATATATATATATATATATATATATATATATATATATATATATATATATATATATATATAGAGAGAGAGAGAGAGAGAGAGAGAGAGAGCGCGCGAGAGAGAGAGCTTTCTAATTATTTTCACATTTGAGAGCTAACATATATTTCTCTACGGATTTTATTTTAATTTTTATGTTATGTCATCACAGAAATGATGTTTAGTATAATAGTATGGAAATGTATGAGAAATGTTGGCTTGCATTGAAAATTGTTGCATGAATTTTTACTATACAAATATGAAGTAAACCATTAAAATGTGAAAAAAATTTAAAAATATATTAATTTTCTTATGTATCCTGGTGACGTAGGTTTAAAAGCGATCATGTTACAATAAACTATACAATTCAAATTACTAAGAAAATAAAAGCAGTTTGCTACGCAAATAATTACACCTAGTACCACCACCAGCTTAATATGAAACACTTGAAAGTTAATTCTGCAACAATTTGATTACTTCTTGCAATTATTGAAGTGAAATTCGTTGCCTTTCTTATTTTGTAAACCACGGCAGCCAATAACATTGACTGTTGTAGCAAAATATAGTTATCTTTAATCACGTATCCGTAGACTTGATTATCCAAGCCGTAAAGATGTGGGCTAACTAAATTCAGTTAAAGAAAAACTATGAAAAATGTTCAGCAATTACACTACGTATGTTTAAGTAAACTTTTGGGATAGTTGTCAAGTTCCACTGCAGTCAACGTATGTAAGTAAGTTTCGTAGGCCTGCATTTCTAAAAAAAAAGGTATGTTCATCATATTTATATAATTTTAATATTACCCTTCTAATTTTAAATTGAAAACGCAGGAAATTCAAAAACGTTATGTAATGGTTTACAGGGTTACATGAGCTAGATCACCCCATAAAGCAATTATGACACCGACCGTTGCTAGTAAGTGCTTAATACATAATACACGATACAATGCTTTATGCAATATGTGTGGAAAACCAACACTACTTTATATATAATACTTATATGAAGGCCATTTAAGTTAAAGCTGAGAGAAACCATTACAATTTAGTGTTATTACACTATTAAAGTCCCACATTATATTGCTTTTATTAGCTGCAAACAATGCAAACTTTTTGAGGGGTTAGGAATTGGACAGTAGTTGTCATAATACATTGCTCGAATAAATTCTGTTACCTTACGTTATGCTGTACGTAACACCGACAGTGCTCACACATGTTGTTTCTGTTCAGAACAGTTGAATGACAACGTCACATAGCATAACGATAGTAATTGTTTCCGTATTTTATTTGTGAAAGCTTTGGGAATTTTTTCCGTGTGTCGAAAATAGGTTCTAATCACAAAAGGCTGCATTGACTGTTATTTTTACTGCTATATAATTACGCCAGATAAATTAAACTATTCTGTGAACAATTGACCCCATAAACTCATATTCAGTTACAAAATAATTATGCCGTTATGTCTTATGGTTAGAGATGGTGAAATTTCGCGAATTCAATTACCTGCATGCTAGAATCAAATATCCTATGCATAGGCCTACGCAAGTCCCGACTATTTGTCCACTAGCTGCTACTCAGTGGAACAGCAGACAATAAACGAATAGGCAGGGCTTAAGTATGCATAGAATATTTGATTCTAACACGCAGGTCATTGAATTCGCAATATTTCACCATCTCTAATCATTAGAGATGATGGTATATCGCGAAAATGTTTTGTGCCCTTTAGGACACTATGATTAAACATACTGGTTTACCGCGGGAATACTTGACTGTTTGCTAAACTTCAATGTAGCGTGTTCATATCCGACGTTCTTCTTCCCCGTTTGGTGTGTGTGCACTTGACTAGGCCAATGTTAACTCTTGTACGCCTCTGCTGAACGTTTGTGATTCGTGTGTAAACAAATAAACCGACTGTTGTCCAATCACACTTAGTGCAGGACGTTACACTGGTTTAGAGAATACGATGTCGCCATACATTATCGCGATTTTTCAGTGTCTCTTACTATGGTTTCTTGCGACAGTAAATATTGGGAGTTAGTAGAGCTACGTCAATTTCGCGAATTCATCTGGCAGTAGCCTAGATTGCACAGTCCTCTACACGCTCTGGATAAAGTCGACTACTCATTGTCTTACAAAATTACAAGCGATTGCTCTATGAATCATTTCCTTATTTACTACTGGCTTGCAGTAGTCAAATACGTTTCGTGACAGCCGCCATCTAGTCACACACGTGATCATGAAGTATATATATTTTAGCGTTCAACCTGACCTGGGATGTATTTGCGGAATTGACGTATACGTCTGACAGAACGTAGCTGTCTGCAGACCAATAATAGGCATCGCCATCTAGTATTACAGCACCAATATTCTTATTGGATTAGTCAAATAGGACAACTGCTTCAACAAATTATCATCTCTAATTTTGATTTAGCCGTACTGGCTAGTTGGTGTTTTCCTGTGTATTCGCGGTGGGGCTGCAGACAACCATTCAGTGCGCAGAGGGCCTCTGAGCCAACCTACCCTCTACCACAGAATAAATACTTATATTCTGTGCCTCTACTAACCTTGACTTCCACCTACTTCCTTGCAGGAAGGCGTGAAGCCAAATTTTACTCTCTATCTGAACGTCTAACATGACAGTCCGTAATAAAATAGGGCGATACAGTTTAGTGTTAGGATGCCCAACCTAAATGTAGTCTGTGTGAGATAGGAACAGCTAGTTTATTAATATCTGAGTGTAGGCATATTCAAGAAGAGACCATCAAAGAACTCTTAGCCAGCTTATCATTAGAAGTGTTTCGCTAATAGAGTCACGTGACATTACTTACAACATGGACATAAGCAACGAAAATGTTATACCAAATTGTATACAAATCAGCACAGTTATACTTATCTCGAGTTAATTTTGTTAACTTAGAGATACAGAGAAAAAAAATAATGTCATGTTATGCAAGCCGAGAGTAACTAAATGTTTTATTGAATTAAGGCTTTACATGTCTAAGAAGCAGGTGTTAGGAAAATTTCATGCCTGATCAAATGTATTTTTTTCCTATATGTTCGCTGCTTGTTCGTCCTAAGATTTTTTCTCCCTGCGTTAACTTAACTGTTCTGAAGTTAAAATTGTTTGGTGCGTATATCGTTTCTTTCTCTAGTGAATCTAGGTGTTATCTTATCGTCTAGTACATAAAATGATATATATATATATATATATATATATATATATCCGAAGCCATCTTGTTGATTGGATATTTTGGCCGATGTTTTTTGTGTGCAAAGCTGTTTTCCTCGTGGTCTTTATTTACAGCAAGATGCAGTATTTTCCTTTCGCTATCTTTCGAATGATTCTCACACAACAAATAAATGTGAAAAATAATATGTTTTGTTTTACCTCTCACCCAACGATTCGTCAAAAATTTGCACTATTTAATTAATTTCATTACAGAAGTTATTAGCATTGGCGTATGTAAATAAACCAATACGTTCTTACTTCCACAGGAGAGAACTCGGCTGCCATTGGTCGCACTAGGAGCAGTGCTGCAGGCCAAGTTGTTCCAGCTTTCACGTTTACTTCACCTGAGGACGGGAGCAGATGTCAACTCCCGAAATGTTATCAAAAGTCGGTCTTTAGAAATCTCTTGTGTTCTTTTTGTGTCTTCATCGTTGTGTCGTCAGTCTGTTGACTGTAACGTCGTCGTTGTTATTCTGTCTTGTGTCCTTTATTGTCTTTGTCCCAGTATTGTCTGTGCTGTCATAATTGTGGTGTCTTGAGTTTTACAGATTATTTTGATTTGTATTTAGACTTTTATTTTTGGATATTTATTTTAATTTCCTTTATTTGTTGTTGGCTATTTCCTTGTGGGATCTTTCATGTGCTGTTGTTTTGGTTTATGGATGCGTTGACTACAGTCAAACTAGGCTTGTTTTCTCATTTTTTGTATTTCGTTTTTTTATCTTCGTTTGATTCTAATATTTCTAGAACGACATAATTTTGCAATGGCGTTATGTCCACAATAGTACAATACATCAAAAATACATTATAAAAAGCAGGGCTGTGTGTTGAAAAGAGGCGTCTCCAATCATCCTCTCATACTGTACATTCACGTGGTGCACCTAGTTTCAACAGATGAGGCTCTGGCAATTTAAATAATTTAAGATAATTCTGAGCAAGATACAATGCACTAAAAGCAGAGTCAATGCAAACAGTAATGAAAGTTAAATACCAACATAAACAAGATAAATATTTTAAAACAGTATGAAAACCACTGTGGTGGAATAATGACTGTTAGACTGCTCATCTTACACGTTTACAAGCTGGGTATTATTCTTAGTGAGATAATTGGTGTCAACATGTGTGTTTTCTGTGGATCACAGTTTCCCTTACTTATGTTTTCCATCACTGCTCCATTTTCAATTCTCTTCTCGTTTACGGTAGATCATTAATTTTCAATTTACATACTTGTCATTCAGTAAAGACCAATTTGTATAGATTTTTCCTTATGGAAGGACTACTTTGCAATAGATTTTAATTTTAATCATTATATAAGTACTACCCAAGTGTTGTGAAATAGCAACAAATATGGAAGGAAATTTTAATAATAATGGTATACTCCCTTCGACAACAAATGGTAAGTTTCGGGGAATGAGATCTATTCCCGTCTTAAGACATATTGTTTCAGTACGTCAACTGGTTTTCAACATCTTCGTGTGGCAACGTAACGTGAAGATTTTTGACTGTGAAGTTCCGTTGTGAGAAAACTATGCGAGCTAAAATTGTTTCGTAAAAAGATTATGTACTTAGCAATATCGTCTACGCAACTAATACTACTTTGCAATTAAGATAACAACTTTGATACTAAGCACACTTGAATTCCCGTACAGGAGCCAATTAAAGATGGACAGTTACGTCAACAGTCTGGACACTTAGTCGATGCAGGGCATTCCCCTACCACACCTCGGGCGCCACTTTGTAACCAAGCGGGTAAACACTGACCACTGGTGGCAATCCCCGTCCAATCCTGTGCGCCGATTGTCCGGGTGAACGCGCTCGCTAATGCGTATCGTCTGCCGGACATGCACGCAGCTCAGCTCCAGGTTTGATTGGAGTTCCAGGCTTTCTGATGGCGCGTCGTCCCTTGTTTAACACCGTCTTTCTCTCTCTTCACCCTTCACACTTGTGCTCAGAGTCTTCAGTCTGAACTATTCCCATATCGCTTGAAGTTTCCTAACGTCGAGTCGCACTTTCAGTCGCGGCCTGCTGCACGTTACCTCGAGCTATGGAAACAAATGAAGTTAAACATCGTCTAACAAAATCCAGACATCGTGAAGTTTATCAACTGCATTGCATGTATCTACTGAATGTCCAGAATCAACCGCATAACAAGCAAACACCACGAGAATCCTGGGCTGAATTGAATACGAAAACGTATGTGGCAAAATCCTACGTGCACAAAGTGACAACACTGCACGGAGACAGTCCCCTCTTACGCGCCACGTCCAGATATTATTTTACGTATGGTATGTCCAGTAATGTTTGGATTACTCGGAATTTTAACCTTCCACCTTAGTATACAGGTCAGAACAGCAGTAGGCCCTAGTAAGATTAATAAGATATTTATGGAGCGCAAAAAGGGACTAACTACAATGCTATTGTTGTCACATTGTGCATGTAAAATGTCGCCGTACAACATTTTTCCACTAACATTTCAATCTCTAAATAATCCCAGGGTTCGCGTGGTGTGCTTGTCATGCGGTTGTTTATGGACAGCATATACACACAACACACACATTATATATATATATATATATATATATATATATATATATGTGTGTGTGTGTGTGTGTGTGTGTGTGTGTGTGTGTGTGTTTGCAAAATATTATTCCTATGCCATCCATCCGAATGCGATGAAACTTCGGTGCATTATTCTGAATGCGCCCTGAATATTTCTGACGAAAATAAAATCTACATACTGGAAGGAGGCTGGCAAAACGAAGTAACCTAAAATATAAGTGAATATGTTTAATTTTTTTAATGTTTCTAAGACATGCATTCTTGACCCTTAACATCGTTTGGAACTATTCAAAATTTTTTAAAAATATGTTTACCGTAAGTTATAATTATTAATATTATCATCAGTATTATTATTAACACTTGCATAAAATTTTAAGAGCCGAAAATAACTTTTATTATTTATGATTGTTTATTTTTTGGAAGACTCTAGTTGACTACTCGTACTAAGTAGATTATCGCACTAAATTCAAAACCATCGAATCTAAGTTGTGTGAAACCACTGTAAGTAAATGAGAAAAAAAATCGTTTCCTAAATAGTCTGATTATGAGCAATAAGACAATCATTGTACGTCGGGATGTGATAGAATAATTTCTACTGCATTAGAGACAATCGTATACGGAGCAGGATTAATATGAACCAAACAACAATACATGCGGGTAAACATAAACACAAATTTTTGTATACAGGAATAAACGTGAGTAAATATACCATCAAATATGCAGATAACAATAAATGTCATTAATGCCAGTCTTACTTGCTCAAGATTATTTTATTTTATACAAAATTTTGGTCGTTAGTTTGCTCTTCCAATAGCTCAAAAAACGGCAAAGCTGCACTTATTCAAATATTTTATTCGTTTGCGGGCACGTATACATATAATGTGGCGAAAATAATTCGGTGTCATCATTTTTCAATTACTTAAGTGCACTTCCGTACCCCTGCTACATGTTCATTGATTGTTTTTATGTCTTAAATCTAAGCGTTTTGTGAGTTTTCAAGTGCGATAAAACCAAAATTATATTTGTATTTAATAGTGTTAGTTTTGAATATTATACTTTTAAGTACAATTTAATCGTCGAAAACTATTTTAACTCGTAAACTTTTCTCATTACAATGCGTCAAAGTCAAAATTTGCATGCAAATAGTGAAAACCAATTGACTTTCTAAATTAAATAATTCACGATTAACAAACATCCTACGTGCTACAAAATAAAACAACTAGCGACCCACAATGTAATATTTTGATTTTTTTTACATTGCAAAAGAACAGGGAAAAAGTTAAAAATTCAGTATTTTGTTTAATACCAAACTAGTTCACCGGTGGATTAGTTTATTTCAGTAACATATCCCGTGGTTTGTTATTTCACTGTGGATTATTTCACTTAAGAAATTCAATTGGTTTCAACTATTTGCATGGCAGCGTAACAAGCAAATTTCACAAGTATCGTCTAGTATCGTCTATAAAACTAGCACTGTTTCATAAAATTATAATAATATCACTATCACAACTGATCGCCCTGAAGCTTGTACACACATACTTCAGACTTAATGAGAAGCAGTATCTTTTATCTCGTTGGTACAGTCAAATGACAGAAAACTCACACTGCCAATAACCACGAAGCAAAGATACACGTGTGCAAGCAAGGCATTAAAACATTTGGTGCAAAATTATTTTCACAAAGAATCAGAGGCTCTCACATAACTCCTTCATGTTCTGTGATAAACCACGCTTAATAACGCGCTGAAGTAAGAGCACAGGTATTTTACCACTAGTAAAAATATGTTATTAACACTCCAGGTGTCAACTTTTGATAAGATCCTGGAAACCATGCTTTAATAAGTTTCATAAAAACGTGTTTGCGGACATACGCCATTGATTAGTTTTCCTTTAATTTTTATTCGGGTTTACGTCTTATAAACAGCGAGGTAGTAATACGGTCCACGTACAACTGTCCAGAATTACACGAACTAGGAAAGAGTTTAACCGTGGCCTTTGTTAATGTGCCATTACACTGTTAGCCTAGAGCAATTAACCGAAATAACAAAAAAATGTAAATCACGGTGGCCGTAGCCGGGGATAGAACACGGGTCCTGCCGAACAACCATTACTTAAGGATGGGTCTCACAACCTGAAGTGGAGATGCTGGTTTTTTTGTGTTGTTAGGTTGTATAGAAAAACATTAAAATATATCCTTATTTCACTCTAGTAAAATACATAACCTTGCTATAAACACATAAATACATGACATCTTACCAATGTTGATAAAACAATTAGTAATATATTTTTCACTTGATATCACATTCTATAGTCATCAGCTAATGCGTATGTAAAAATTAGCGACTAATGCCGAATGCATTTGAAGGGCTGAGGTTCATAGTAGCGTAAGTCGCGAATATTTAGTAGTGTCACTGTTCATATTTTACACATTTATCAGAAGAATTTCCTGTAACTTAACTCTTAACTTAATTTCTTAATACCATTTGAATTTTGCATGAATGTACTGCACTTTGTATGCGAATACAAAGAATTGTTTATGACAAAACTATTTTAAACTATCTGTCCCTTTGCGGCTTCGCCCGCGTGTACTATAGAAAAGAGTAACTAACTTATAATTACGTATTCATTGATGGTGTTATTATATTCTCTGTATATCTTTAAAACAACCAATACAAATAGCTTTAGCCAGTCCACTTCGCTCAGCATACTTTAATTGCAGAACATCTTTGTTTTTAATAAATCTTTATTTCTGTATAAAATAGCTGCCCGGCCGCGGCTTTGCCCGCATGAAATTGTGTAATGTAAACAGTAACTCTGGATAAAATATATGACGAAGGCATTTGACAGCTAGCGTACTCAGTAACAGTGAACTATAAATTGTCTTAGCTCAGTGTAAAGAGCGCGCGCAATATGCTCGTAGGATGTCATAGTAATTCCCATCGCAAAGTCTTGTACGGGATACGAACTCGTAAACCCACCCCTCCCACACCACAAACTTTATAAAATACCTGAATAAATGCTTAAAGGCAGGCCGTGATAATTCTTTCGTATGTACAGACTACAGTCCAAAAGGCGTTTTATTTACGAGTAGGTTGGCAAAAAGAAACAACTGTTGAATTATTTCTCCATGATCATTCTCATTTTTCGGGAGACTGTAACATTCTACTGCTTTTCACATCCTTAATTTTCTAATTTCATAAATTCGTGAATTTGATTTGAAGATATTTACATAAACTTCATTCTTATCAGAAAAATCATCTACAGTAGATATCTCAACGGATATAAACGGTACAGATGATTATTTGAAAACTCATTTTATCTTTTTAACAGCTTTCAAGGAAATTTCGAAAAATCCTGCAATTTCTTTTTTGATGATTACGTAAGACTTATTTTAAAGCAAAAATTTTCACTGGTTAAGGAGATACATTTTATTTTTTAAGAGCTATCGAGGAAAAATTTCGAAAAATTCTAAAAACACTTTTTAACTATTTGCTTAAGCATAATTTTAAATAAAAAAATCGCCTCACTATCTGAAATGGTTTAGGAAAATCACGGATTAATGAAAAACCCTTTTTACGACTTTAAACCACTTTAATTTTCGAACTTCGCAAAATCGAAAAATTCACAAATATGCATTTGTTTGGGCAATATTTCGAAGTTAAAAAAATTATTATAGCTTTTCCAGTTAATGAGATATCAGGGATTCTTTGAAAACACATTTCACCCCTTTTCACCCCCTTAATTATCGAATTTCGAAAAATCCATTCTTAGTGGGTGCATACGAGGCAAGGGAAAGCTTCCCTCAAAATTGCATGGTTCTATGTCCAGCAGTTTGGGCTGTGCGTTGATGAGTGAGTGAGTGAGTGAGTGAGTGAGTGAGTCAGGACACTTCATTTTATATATTAAGGCGACTTACAACCACTATAAATTTGTGATCCTCATTTGTATTTTGGTAAAGCGTTCTAATATTATTTTTTTAAAAGTAATTATAACGAATGTTATAATTTATTAATGAAAACTCAACAAGTGGTGTGACATTCTACCTTGTTCTGTCGGCAAAAAATTGTGTGTAATGTAAAACAACACAATGTTTTCTACCAACAAACCTTCAGGAATAGCCTATGTCCACAAACCCAGTCATTCTCATTCACGTTTGAAATACATGTGTGCCGGTGTGCTTCGGTGAGAAAATAAAATTAATATAATGGAAGCAATACACTCAAGTGTTTATAATCGCTAAACAAAACTCCTGTTCAAAACAACCACACATTAAAAAAAAAAAACAAAGGTGGCAAAAAAAAAGCAAAAGAACAGGACAAACAAACATACAAATAAAAGCGATAAAACACACAAAATAAACACTTGAGAAAGACGACTAGGCCACAAGCACACCGCACAAAAGAATTAAAAAAGAAAAATGTAAGGTGTTTAGAAAATATAACTTAACCTTACTAGATACTCAAAATTAGTTAAAACGCCCAGAGGAACAATTATAAATAATAAGACGTTGATTTGTGGTTTGTTAAATAATGAAATTATGTTTATTTATTTAATTTCTCATTTAAATTTTTTTTTCTCAGATATGGAAACAAACAAGATAAGTTATAAATAACATTGAAATAAATTAGGCATGTAAGCCTATATGAATAGTTTAAATTAATAATTAAAATTATGTGCAAACGATAGCATAGATAAAAAGGAAAAGG
>PNEQ01036108.1:36659-61000 GCA_003012365.1 Medauroidea extradentata | reverse complement strand
TTAATTTTTGTTCTTTTTTTAGCAGAAATTTAATGTAGTACCTACAAGAGTGCTTTTTTCTCAGTAGAGGCGATATCAATCACTTATTGCCTGTTTGGCATCCTACTGTCTGATGTGATGTTATTAGGTTAGTAAACTTAAATAAACCGTACTGAGTTTAAAAGTATAACATATCAGTTTACAGTTTGTATGGTTGCTTTTACGTATATATATATAGGCCTTAACTAAACAAAACATGACACTTTAGATTTTTTTCTCTAAATACGGCCTTCTATCACTTGTTTACCAAAATTTATCAGAGCGCGATCGATCAATAATGTTTTTTAGTTGAATATATTTTCGGACATAAGCGTAACTAATGCAGTAGTCACGTGCCAGTGTTAAGTTTTAATGTAACACGAGATATGCAAGTTGCAGTGATGGAACTGCATGAACGAGTATCTGTACTTTGAGATGCATATTTTAAGAAGTGCATCATTATAAGCTATCAAAATCGGTAACAGAAATTTATATTTTAGGCATAAAGTTAAAACAAAATATAAAACAAATATTTTAATAACCTAGATGTTTGTGTTTCTTTGATATACATAATTTGGAAAATTGTTGTTACCTAACCCATATTCATATAATAATCAATTAAGGCAGATATTACTTTCCTTTACTGCATGTGTACAAAAACTCGAAAAATAAAAATTTTTAAAGAGATTAAATATAGTTACAAATAAGTACATCGCATATCAAATTTTTTAAGAATCTAATTGATATTTCACCTTACACTACTAACATACTGTTATTTATGCCCTACAACTTTATTTTCAATGGATTGAAATAGATACTTTGTTAATTATTAAATTTGGAGAAATGTGGAATCATGTTATTTGTTAAGTTGTATTTTGACATTATAATGAAAATTTCAGTTATTGCATTAAAAAAAAAAACATAAATCAAGAAGTAACATGTTCGTCGAGAGATCGTTGAGATCGTTGGTTCTGTTGAGTTATGGAAGTGTATTGCACAATGGTTTAACGAACACTTTGTCGTTTTTACGTGATTCGTGTTGCAACGATACTTGAATTTGCGTTAAATTATGAATTATGAAATTATGCGAGACAAGCACATCATGTATTTAACACAGAGAAATTGAATGCTTAGTGAACGGAGTTTTCTGACAACATACAAATACAACTTTTATAAACGTCTGGTATTGTGTTTCCCGCGCGAGTGACTTGTTCTCCTTCTCTGACCTGAAAACCAGCGCTGCTGTTGGTTACTCGCACCCCATGCTGCGACACTTCACGCGCCCGAAATCGCTAGCTACCTCCTCACATATCATGTTTGCCTGGTACCAGTTTACGCGGCACGACACTCTTTCAGGCATCTTCTAAGAAAAGGAGGGATGTTTTGAAGCGTAGGTGGGCAGCCAATGAGCAAACACTGTACTTCAGAGGAGGTGGGCACAGGGGTTCGTGGAGGGAGTAAGGGGAAGCGTAGGGGAAACGTTCTGTGAAGAGACGAATTCGTAGAAGTGTCCGTCTCCCGTTCAAACCATGAGTCTGATAGCTAATATTTAGATGTGGGATGGTTGAAGGCCAATTTTCCTCTAAATAGTCTTGAAAAGTATGGTATACAGCATGTTTTGAAGAAAGATGTGCTGGAAAATAAAGTTTCTTAAATTTAGACCATGAGGCCGGAATAATGTGAATGATTTCAAACTGAGTTTCTGTATGGTAATCACAAGGGTAGGTTTCACCTGTACTTAAGTATCCATTAATGTACAACCTACAATAACATGGCACCGAGACATCCACTGCTCCCGGTTGATCGTTACCCGACAAAATCCTCGTCTCATTTTTACTCAAAGTACAATTTAACACTAGTTTACCCTTAGCATTGGTGAGAAAATAACGTTCTGGACCCACCTGTGATATCACTAGAGGAGAACCTTTCTGACATGTAAAAGAACACACTTCCCCTTATTGTTCTGCAGTTGCTCCTTTAAATACAGATTTTGGGCATAAGGCCCCTACAATAGCATCTCCTGACATTCGTGGAACAAAACAAAGATTATTCTCAAACGGTTTGCAATCTTGCAATTGTCTCCCTCGTATGGTTCTGATATCATTACCACTAACTGCCAAAAAAATGGGTTCATGATGTAAGGTACAAATAGACTGTTTCCAGTTAAAAGGTATAGCTACAAAATCATATAATTTCCAATCAGACTCTTTTTTAAGTATAGGGATCTTGTCTTTAATGAACAAGTTTTCTTCAAAAATTTGGCAAGAACAGATTTTTAAATGATAATAAGTCTGAACTTCTATTGCAGGAATAGCTAAACGGTAACCATCATGCTTAATTATACTTGCTAAATGTTCTAATTTTTATTTCAAATTATCTGGTGTAACCAAAACAGTTGGGATTTTCCTAGACCGGCATTGGTCCAATATCTCAATCCTAAAAAGTGTATGTGTCTGCTTAGCCCTAAGTGCAGCGGTTAATAATTGTGTTTGATGTACCTGCGAGAGATCCTGAATTAAACCTGAATGGCTATCTTCTATTATATCCCTAAATTGATTTAAGAAACGGGTTACATTATTAAATTTTATTTGTACTTTACCAAATAGACCACCTATGAAATTATTTACTACCGTTACTTGATTTGAAAGGCTAGCCAACGACTCATGATTTTCTCAAATTTGTTTACTCATCTCCTCCATGTGACTGGCTAATTCATTTTCATTCTGAAATAATGTTTCCACCTGATTTTGTGTTGCTACGTCACAACACCAATTCGCCACTTCCCTTAAAAATGTCAAACCATGCTTTACTCGACTTGTACCCTGTATTTTGACTAGATCCTCACCAGAAGCTTTATTTAAACTATACAATTGTGTTTCAGTAGTCATTAGCAATGTTTTCTTTTCTTTTTGCAAAGTACAAAAATCTTTAACTCCGTGATCAGCACAACTAACATATGAGTTTATCGCCTCAACGTTACTTTGTAATTTTGTAGCCCATGATGACTGAAAGTGTAATGGTACTGAGGAAGTGTATACTGTCACCTTATTCATTGGGAGAAAATAGGCTCCCGAAACCACGCCGACTGCAATCGTCTCTGCACGTTCAGGCACTCCTTGAGCAGCAACATCTATGGTGAGCGCCACCATGTACAGCATCCTTGTCCACATGCCGGCCACCATCTTTTTGTCCCGCTAGTGTCCAACTAGCATTCTTCAATCCTTCTCACCCAGTCACCGCCGTACTCCTGTGATCATCCAAAATTACATGTTTTAAACACTGATCCCACTAAACACTTTTACACCATACAAAATTTAAAATGGAATAATAGGAACCTTAAAATTGAGCAAATTTTAGAAAGTTTATCTGACTGCGCTCGAAGAATTTAAGTTTTATTGTTTCTTTCTATTTTTTTTCATTTCTTTGTTCTTGAAATGTTTTTTTCTAAAATTTATAAAATATTCTGACATTAGGTTAGGTATTGTTTTTCACAGCAAAATAAAATAGATTAAATAGAAGAAATTAAAAAATAGAAAAATAACAATGAAAGGAAATGGAAAAGCAGAAGTACAATTACATTAAACTAGTTACACGTCAGAATTAAACCTAATTAAAAAAAATTTAGCGGTAAATTTTTTTTATTTGTTCTGAGTTTATAACTTCAAATTTAGGTTGGCCCCTAATTCTCTTCTTTAGTATATAGAGATTATCTGATTGTTTTTTTACCACTATGGCAGGGCCGTTCCATCAGTGGAAGAATTTATGGGTCAGGCCTTTCCTTCTCATGGGGGTGAAAATCAGAACCTCCTGTCCAGACTGGTACTCGACCGATATCCGCTGAAGGTCATACCTCTGTTTGTCCTTCTCCTGCTGCTTTCTTAGGTTAGTCAGGGCCTGACGACGAATCAACTTCCACTTAGCTCGGAGTTGTTTGCTCTCAGTCTCCTCGACTTTCTGATTCAAACAAACCTCAGAGGGCAAGACAGGCTCACGACCATACAAGAGTAAAAAAGGGACTAAAGCCAGTACTTTGCTGGCGTGACACATTGTATGAAAATGTGACCAGAGGGAGGAACGCATCCCAATCTCTTTGATTTGATGCCACATAGTGCGACATCATAGAGGTTAGAGTAGCATGCAACCTTTCTACTGCCCCATTAGTCTGTGGCCTATGTCCTGATGTGAATTTTCCTTGAACGTCCATTAATTTTAACAATTCCTTAACAATGGCTGAACTAAAGACTTCACCTCGGTCGGTTAGAATCGAATCAGGTGTGGAATGCCTACATATCACGTTTTCTAGCAAAAATTGGGCTACTTCATGTGCGTTCCCTGTTGGCACTGCCCTCGTTTCCACCCATCGTGTGCTGTAGTCTATACAAGTGATGCGATATTTATTTCCATTATTAGTTTTAGACAAAGGGCCTAATAAATCAATACCGACTCTTTCAAAAGGTTCGCCAGGTGGGATAGGTTGGAGGAATCCCGCGGGTTTTTGGTTGGTTCCTTTTTTAGTTTGGTAATCATTACAGGTCCTAACATAAGCTTCAACCTGTTTGTACATATATTTCCAGTAATATCTACGCCTAATCTTGTCTACTGTCCTAGCCAATCCTAAGTGTCCACCAACCAACGGGTTATTGTGGCACTCGCTCAATATCTCAATCCCTCAACTCATCAGGGATCACAAGCAACTTCTGTCTTCCTTCAGGTCTAGTGTTAATTTTGTATAGTACACCTTCCTTTAGACAAAAATTCTTGGCTAACCTACTGAGTTTAGAATCTGACCTGGATGGCTTTACAACTTCTTTAATTAAGGGTAACCGCTCTGGGTCGCTACGCTGGGCTTTCGCTAGGTCATAACCTGGTAAAGAGAGTACTAGCACTTCTAAGGTTTTTTCCTCATCTTTGAGTGTACCCACATCAACTGGATTTCTACTTAGACTGTCAATGTGGCCATGTTTCGTCCCACTTGAGTATTTTATTTCAAACTGATATTCCATCATTTTTAGCGCCCATTGGGTGATTCTCCCTGTACTGTGGGCGTTCATTTTTAGTTTATCTAGATAACATAAACTATGATGGTCTGTAACTACTGTGAAAGGTTTTAAATACAAATATGGCCTAAACTGGTCTAGAGCGTAAACAAGTGCCAAACATTCTAGGTGAGTTATTGGGTATCGAGTCTCAGCTGGGGTCAACGTCCTACTAGCATATGCAACTGGGTGGAGTTTTCCATACCTATGCTGCATAAGTATAGCCCCAAAACCTTGAGTTCTTGCAAATGTATGTACTTCAATAGGGTCACTTTCCTGAAAATGAATAAGTGTAGGTGAAGAGGTTAGTTTGTCCTTTAGGGTTTGAAAAGCAGATTCCTGTTCCTTTTCCCAAACAAAATGTTTATTCTTCCCCAACAAACTAGATAAAGGTTTTGCAATTTGGGAGAAAGTTTCCACAAAGTTTCTGTAAAAAGATGCCAATCCTAAAAAGCTTCTAACACCTTTTGTATCGGTAGGGGTAGGAAATTCTCTTACAGCTTTTACCTTGTTAGGGTGGGGTCGTATTCCTGTGTTGTTTACGATGTGACCTAACACTTCTGTTTCCTCATAACCAAAAGAGCATTTGGTAGGCTTGAAGGTAAGATTAGCTTTCAAAAATCTCTTCAATACCTGCTCTAACCTATCTAAATGTTTTTCAAAGGTATTACCAGCAATTAGTACATCATCTAGGTATACCAAACAAGAGCCCCATTTTAGTCCAGCTAATGTCTTACCCATGTATCTCTGAAATACCGTATAGATGGTGCTGTCTTTAAACCGAAGGGTAATGTTTCAAAACAAACAGTACCCTCTGGAGTTATGAAAGATGTCTTTTCCATGTCATTTTCTGCTATTCTAAGTTGATGATACCCAGAATTCATATCTAAATGACTGAAAAATTTTGCACCAGTAAGATAACTCAAGAAATCGTCAATCCTAGCTAACGGATATTTGTCGTCTTTCAATACACGATTTAGCCGTCGATAATCTATGCACATCGAGTAATCTCCATCTTTCTTACTAACACAACAGGTGAACACCAACTCGTGCTACATGGTTTCACAATTCCATTCTGAATATGTTCCTGTACAATGTTGTGTATAACCTCACGCTCTCCAACTGAAACATCTCCTATACTTATACAAAAGATCTCTCAATTTGGTTTTCTGTTCAGGGGTTAGGTTAGGGTTGATGTCTAATTTGGTTTCATCAAAATAATCACTTTCCTTAACCTGTCTGACCAGAATAGGCTTTTGTGTCTTATCAGGATGTGATTTTTCAAATTTATGAAGTACCCCTAATTTCATGTTCTTGGGTAATGTAACTGCATAATTAGCTACATTAGTTATACACAATTTTGTTTGTTTGTTACCACAATACTACATGGTACCAAAATAGAATACCTATCATACAAGTTTTCAAATAGCTCCATCAAAGCCTCATCAGGAAGCTCATTACCTTCAAATGTGATGTCAATAACCTGGTGTACTCGAGGTTCTAACCTCACATGTTCTCCTACTGTAACATAGCCAAAATTTTCTTTGGTTTCCTGCCTGTCTAGCTGTATTGACAGTGGTGTTGTTTCCTCTACTTCAGTGTTTAATTTTATCTCTGTCTTATCCCTGTATTCAGTGTTATTAGCTTCTCGTATTGCTGCAGGAATGTTTCGTAAGCCATACTGTGGACAATTTAATACTACATGGCAGCCTCCTCTTTCATTGAAACTTAACATAGCCTGATATTTAGCCAAAAAGTTACAACCTAAAATTACTCCATCTAATGGTGCACTAACAATGCCTACAGGGTGAGTGTACCAAGCATGCTTAGTTTTAAATTTTAAATTTATCATATATTAAATAACTTGGTTTTGTCTGGTCACACCAGAAAATACCTTGTGTTCGGCCTCCCTCCAAAACTGGGTAGGCACTAGCCTGTTATCTATTAAAGATACTGCAGCACCACTATCCACAAAAATAGGGGTTGGCTTGCCAAAAAGGTAGGCACCCAAACACATGATATCCGAGTCCATTGAGAGCGAAACCCCGAGTTTGTGGGACGAACCATTACCCCTAACATGATTCGCCCTTAGTCGTTTTCCTGAGTACTATTTCTTAAATTACCCTGTACATTTGATTGACAATTTCTCCTCACATGTCTAGATTTCCCACAACCATAGCAAACTGATTTCCCATCAGGGGTTCGTTGTGGTCTAGAGACTGAGAAATTTCCTTGTCTCAGAGAATTAGTAAAATTTCTCATCCTTTGATTATTTGCTGGGTTAGACTGTCTTTGATGGTTATAACTACTGAAACTGTTGACATTATGGTGTATTTGTCTCTGTGTACCCTGCCAATTAGAAGGACCTCTAGCATGGCTAACGTGATGTTTATTATTACTGGATGCAAGACTGAGTGTCTTTATTTGTTTTGTCATTTCCTTCATTTGTCTTCCTAATGCCTGTATAGTATCTTTCAGACTGGCTACCTCACTAGAGTCTGCTGTTCCCTCTAACCTAGACACTTGCACAACTTTTAAATTTTCCAATGTCCCTTGCACCCACTCTGAAGTTAATGCCTGTCTGTTTCTGGTATAGTAGTTTCCCGCTTCTATGTTTCTTAAGTTCTGTATCAGTTGGGTCACTGTTTTGTTCTCCAACATCATTACTTTCTCTAAAATGTTAGGCCTAAGCCCTCTTAAGATGTACCTAACCTTATTGTCTTCAGATATCTGACTATCCAGTTTATTGCCCATACTAATAATATCATACACAAATTCCTCGAGGGACTCATTTTGACCCTGAATTCGTATGCGTAACCTCATTTCCAAATCCTATACTTTACCGACTCTAGCAAACGCAGACTTCAATGCTTCCGACAACAATTCATATGTGTTTAGTTCTTCTGCCTTACCTCCTAAACTATCGTACCATCTGGCTGCTGCTCCACGCAGGAAGCTTGGCAGGAAAATGGCACACTGTTTATCTGAGCACCCATTAACAACAGTTGCCCTCTTAAAATTCTTCAGGTACTCTGTGACATCCTCGGTAGATTTCCCAAAATAAAAGCCTGGATTCATTGTATACTTACTCGATTCCATATTTATCTCAGAAAAATCCTCGAATCTGGTATCTACTGCTTGGTTAGGAATAATGTCGGTATTAAGTACCAAATTATTATTGTATAAATTATCTGATACTGCCTGGTTTGTTAAAGGGTTATCTGATATGTTTTCTGGAGCAGAACCTTCCTTAAACTCAATAATTATTCCTGATGTCGCCTGTAATCGCTTTGTATGACTGCAGAATTTTCTCTCTCGAAACAGCTAACCTAAACTTACATTTGGCAAAATAATGTTGGCTTTACAATTAACTTAACCTCAATGTTGTAATAAAATTATGCAACATTAACCTAACTGGGTTTTAAATTAATTTTCTGGGTAGACAACACATTTTGATAAATTTAACATAAAGAAAGAAATAAGAGATAAAAACAAATAGGTTATGGCTTAGTTATTAGGTTACTAATAAAAAAAAACAGTATTTCTGTTACCTTAAATTCCTATTGGCCTACTGGCTTACCTACTCTTATAAATAACCTTTACAATTAATTAAATAAACAATGTAACAAAAAGTCTTGGAACTAAATAATAAAATAAGAATACAAGCTATTTATTCAACACCTTAGTGACACAGGTACCCAACCATTTACTAAATAACAATACTATAAAGACCTATAAACTGATACCTAGTCACAAGAATAAATCCTTAACCAAACACTAACCGGCGACTCCGCCAAATATGTGTCAGGACTAGGTAAGGGTGAACTTAAAATTATAGGTAGAATTTGTAGGTTAGGGTTAGAGGTCGCTTGGCTTGTGGGGGGAGGGAATGTACTTGAGAGGAAAAAGGGATCTTTGGGTGATAGGCAGAGGTGAAAAATAATAATAGCTGGTCTACTTAAAAGTTTACACTTAAATTACTATAGTGAATTACTACTATATAAGACTACTGAGAGGCGGGCAGTTTATCAAAAATATTTATAAGTAAAGTGAAAGAAAAATAATAGAAGGTAAGTTCTTTAGTAAAACAATAACAGTTTTATTTTTAAAACATATAATTACAAAAGATAGATTGCCTAATGTTTAACAGCATTTATAAGTTCTAGATGTTGTTGAATTCTATTATAAATATCCAGAATAATTCAGTTCGTAGATGGGAGTTGTTTTTACAAAAATAAATAGAACTGGAAATAATTAGTTTTACAGTTAAGTTTTATGATTGAAGGGACGAGTTATCTTCCACAAATTAATTGTCTATCACGTAAAACAATCAATAACTCTGAGTGAGCAGGATAAACCTTCCACTATTAAAGTATTCAAATATAACACAACACCGCCGGATGCGACAAAAATAAAGAAATACCTAACCTCACTTACCCGAGAAGATGTCAACAAACAAACAGCCTGTACCTGACTCTATTTGTACGATCGCCCTACCTGCTGCCTTCAAGACACAGCTTCAATAACAGCTCCTTCCAAACTTCCCCACGCTCTTGTACTAAGTATCACTAAATACCATAGCCAAAAAAAACGAAATAGAGAGAAAATATACACATCTTAATGATTTGATACACCGTCTCGCCCAGCTCCCCATTCTCCGTCTCGCCGACATCCTGCCACAACGGTGCCACACCAAACACTGGCCCGCTCCCCTCGCCTATGCTTGACAATTTATCGACCCACCCACGGGCGGAGCCTCCCCTCCAAACACCGCCTAGTTGGACTCGCCCAGTCGAACTCCCTTTCTATGCCTATCTTCCAGGCACGTGTTCTCTCTTAGCCTCTCCTACATCACAACCCAGCTGGGCAATGAGCGGTGAATAGCCTCAAAAAAAACTGCCGCGCACAGGATGACTGCGACAGACTAGGTCACAGAAACATCTGGACGTGGACACAGACGTAACCAGAGGCAGCAGGGGGGGGGGGAAATACGCGGAAATTGTGCAGAAGTGCCAGATGGGCATACTACCGCCGAAATTTCCAGACAGCCCCTGGCTAATGACCGCTCGGTACAGTAAACAGCCCGGGCATTGTCCCGTCTACACAGCAAATAAAGTCATGTTAGGAATTTACTGACTACGACC
Organism: Medauroidea extradentata; assembly: GCA_003012365.1. NCBI lineage: Eukaryota > Metazoa > Arthropoda > Insecta > Phasmatodea > Phasmatidae > Medauroidea > Medauroidea extradentata. The sequence continues at coordinate 50,802 of PNEQ01036108.1, read as the reverse complement.
GAGGCAGTGAACTCTACGAACTTCCTGGTGCAGGCTACCGTCTCAACTAACTGCTGTAGGAACAGCTAAAACACAGCTACAAATAATCTTCCTTTATTCCCCAAGGCTTTAGCAAAGTGTCATAACAATAAATCAATGTTGAAAAAAAAAATAAATATCTGACCATGCTATCAACAACAGGTATCTTAAGAAAAAAAGCAAAAATTAAAAATATAATCCCTCAAATTTTACAGTCGCGACAATATAATAATAATAAGTTGTACACTCGCAATTGGGCTAACAACCGGTGGCGAGCAGATTCCGCCCCATCCCCACAGTTCCAATCCTCCAGTCCCTTCCTAAACCTTCCAACTTATCTCAAAGTCACAAACTCCTCCCGCAGTGCATTCCACTCGTTCACCATCCTCACCAAAATCAACTTTCCACCTCTCTCTGTTTTCCACCACACCCTTTGAATTTTCTAACTGTTGCTACCTTTACCCTTGAAAGTTCCCTTAGTTAATTTGCAGGCCAAATTTCCACATCCACCCTCCCCATTCATCACACTATAAAACCTGATCAGCCTTTCCACTCTCTTACTATCCTTCAACTGTTTCCATCATAATTCCTTCATAATCACGCTAGGCCTAAAGTACCTTTCCTCCTCACCAGTCCGAACCTGCCTTTTCCATTTATTCGTCACCCCCCTCGCTGCCCTTCTTACACCTTCTCCAGCTCCGTGCAGCTCCACATACAGGTCCCACTCTGCAGCAGCATATTCCAATACTGGACGAACCATTGCACAATATGCCTTTCCCTTCACCTCACCACTAACACACATCAACACTCTCCCGAGCAGTCCTAAAGCCCTTTTTTTCCTTCTTAACCTTTCTGTCCACCTTAGAAAATAAGTATAAGCAGCAAACTTATTTCCACAAGTGAAAATGTTACTATATAGCACATTAAATTATGCCTTAGATGCTATTGTACTGAGCATATAAATTCCAATTCAATTTCTTATAGCCTCACTCCAAAGGAAACTCAGGACTTTGTAAGTTAATGAAAGCCAAGTACTAATCACTTAATTTAAACTCGTAGTACTTACTGTTATCATAATTTGTACATTTTTAAATTCATAAATGAGAGAAGGTAATTGCCTTGAACTTGTGCATTAATCACACATGGAATAGGCAAACCCTGCGCAAGCAGACCTAGGAGTGAACTTGTGCATTAATCACACCTGGAATTGGCAAATCCTGCGCAAGCAGACCTAGGAGTAAAACAATCATTATTAGATAAATATCTAAACAGTTAAATGTTTTAGTAATCAAGGTGTGCCAATAATTGTTGAAATTATGAAGGAAATAAATTTAGACAATAAGTCAATCGGATGTTCATTACATTATCGACACAAACTGTAGACCTAACCAAAATCATAGCTTATTTTTATTTTCCAGTATCGAACATGCTCAGAGAACTCCTATGTAGTAATAAACTTTTATAATTTGATTACAGGATTCAATTAGGCCTACTTTATATAACAAAATTACACCCATAAACCTACTGTGCACAAGTTATGTACAATATGAAACCGTGGAGAATTAATTTACATTTCCGATAGCAAACAAATATACTGAGCTGTGACACATAACTTACAGTCATATTACCTGGTGTAATAGACTGCCGCATTGAAATGACAGCAGCAGAGGATATATCTGCCAGTACACAGGCCTACGCTCTCATTATCCACGACCGTTTGGCAACCTACAATGCAAGGTACAAAGTGGTGAAAATACTAACTTAAGCTCAGTTCGATCTTGGCCGTCACCATGTTCGCAAACATCCAGGGCTTCCAGACTCAACTTGGATTTTTTCTTAAAGAGGTTAGCATAGCCTACCATAATGGAAATGTGACAACACATATATTTTTGCCACAATTTCGCTGGGAATTGCTGGATAAAAAAGTAAATGCACCAATAGTTGGCATACAAAAAATTACAATGGCCTACGCTGGGAAGACGGGCACGAAGATTATGAGAAAATTAAAGATGTTTTAACCGAAATTATAGATGAAGAAGTCATTTTTGTTCCTGGGTTGGAGCAGAAAAAATAATGCCTTAGCATTTATTGAAGTGAAAACATAAACATTATCGACTTGCAAACTACATACTCGTGTCCTTCGCTTCGGAAAGCGAAACTCAAAGTTCGTCATGCCTGAACACATTTGCGTGTCGTGTGAGCAGAATCTGACCTGTACCAGCCTAAATAAGCTGTTGCTACGGCTGTGGTGTTCAGGTGACGACAATAATGGTGATGCCAGCTAATGTGACATCAACAAAGATAATAAATATCAGTCCCGGACAGGAGGCTGCTCAGACGCTGCTTGTTCACGTAACACAATGGACGTCAGATTTCGAACAGAAGAGTTACACACCTACGTCGAGGCAGAAGGTGGTTTTCGACGGGTGCACTGCATGTCTGCTGGTCTACCAGATCAACTAGAGTTTTGCGATGGACTTGAACACTTTCTGTGCATCAACGACGAAGATGTGTTTAGTGTGGCGTCTATTCCTTGCAACTTTGTCGACTGTCCTGTTTTCCATCTCCGACCAGACTGCAAGCTACCATCCACAACTGAAGAGCTCATTTATCAAGCTAAAGAGGAGATAATCATCCAAAGAAACAGTGAGAGTTGTATATCCTACGAACTGAGATGTAGTGTGAAGAAGTTATTCGCTGAGTGGAAAGGTGCAGTGGCTGAACTCACACTACCATTTTGAAGAAAGGGGAGGTTCACTGGATGTCTCAATGCATTCCTTTGATGTGTGAAGTTTATTTGTCATAGCCAACTCATTACTATTTACTGTTTTCTTATTGTCATGTACGAGTGGTCTGACTTGTCAAATGGAGTCGAAAGTTATCTGTTTTCACGTATAAAACAAGAGGTTTACAAAAAACTTAGATAAATAGAGGCTCGCAACCATAATGCCTTTAGTGACTCTAAAGACTCCAATGATGTTCAAACAGTTATACGACCTGACCCTACCTAGTAGGAAGCTCTATGTCGTCAGATTTTCGAGCTCTGGGCTGGTAACTATGCCTACATGGTCCCCAGCGAACAGTGTGTACGTTATGAAATTGAATTTGAAAGTGAAGAAGACAGTGGTGTTATTCTGTAAAATGGGGTGAATAGGAACAGTGGGGTGAATAGGGATGAAAGTTTACAAGCAAATTTTTTATAGAACACCTACATTTTGAGAAATGATTGTTATTGTTGCATGTAAGAACTGTTTAAAAAGATAGTTTCATTTAAAAAAAACACGTTTTACTGACGAGCTGTTGGCAGAAAATGGGTTGAAATTTCGTTCCTATTCACCCTGCTGTTCCTATTCATCCCATTTTATGGTTTGAAAAGAACTTATTTTGAAATGTGATGAGATGGCAACCATTTCCGAGTAACATTTAACCCTTTTCACCAAGGACTACCACCAATGTTACAGCTTGTTTTGCATGTGAAAGTGATAACTGTGCAGTTCATTTGTGCAAACAATTTTTGCCACTACCACCAACTCTGGACCAATTGAAATCAGGTGTTGGGACGCCCGTACATATTGTTTTTTATAAATGTGATGGACTACAACACAACATAACTGCAACAACATCTACACATTTGCAATGTGTTAAGGTTGTGTGTGCTTCTCATTTGTGTCCCGTGTATAGAGAAGTACTGTTGCAATAAATTAATTTCACACCAGCAAATATTTTCTGACGAGTTATTACAGAATAGAAAACAAAGTAATATATGCCAGTGAAGGTAATTATTAGTTATCAGTCAAGATGAAAGAGGCAACGTGTAATGACGATATGATCTTTGAAAGAACTGTGCAATGGGAGTGCATGACTGGATTCAGTTTCTTGGACATACTCCATTGCAAATTGAATGACTGTCAAAGAAAACTAAACAAATAAAAGAAAACCATAATATATGCAGAGTGTCTTTAGTCAGCAAGATACATACACAACAAGAAATTCCAAAATGGAATCGGGTCAAATAGAAACAATGAACAAACAGATAATAAATGAAAATAATAACAAGTAAAATAAAAAACCAAGTAACATCCGACACAACGATGAGACGAAACAAAAAACACAGCAAATATCAGACACGAACAGAAAAATAACAAAAACACACAACAAATAGACGAGACAAAACACATCAGATAACAAACATATACAGAAAAGACAAACGACACAACGAAGAGACGAAACAAGGCACAGTAGTTTTCCAGACAGACAGTGTTACGATGTTTCGGAAACTGGAATCTGTTCCCGTCATCAGGTAGACACACAGGGTTCAGGAACACGAGTGCGACTGATGAGGAGACTTTTTTTTTAAATTTTTTTTGGTGTGCCCTGAAGGGTGCACACCCTGGTAGACTAACTACTGGAGTTAGGGAGGGACTAGGTTAGTTGCGTGCCGAGTTAATTAAGGGCTCATACGCCTAAGTATACTGCATGTATGCTTGGGTGATGCATGGGAACTTGGCTAATATTGCCGAACTTACAGGTTAATGAAGAGCTAAGCCAGCATGACCTGGCTATTCCCTCTGATTAAACTGGGTTATAATGCCCTTTATAAGGTAACTGGTAAACCCGCGAGGCCGCGGGAGGAAACCCAGTGGCGAGAGACATGCAAGTGTGTCACAGTACAGTGACAGAAAGAATAGAGACTGCTACTTGTAGGAGCAGGTTATGTGTAATGAAGGCGAAAGAATAGACGAGCAGGGGCTTGCTCGGGTACTGCGGGTATTTGCACACAGCATTCACGAGCGACGAGCGCCGCAGCACAGGGCTAGCCCTTACTACGGCGCTTGCTGCGCACGATACTGCGGCCAGCGAGCTTCGCTCAGCTCGGCGAACCCCAGTCATAGCCAGAGGCGCCACACCGCATTGGCCGGGCGAACTAGTCCGCACGACGCGCCTCGGGGACGCCCCTAGCGGCCGGCGCGCGAACTACCGAGGCAGTCGCGGCCGAGGATGTTGACAGATGGCAGGCGAGTGCTGCTGGGGGTTTGTGGAGCCTGTTCGTTGCCAACCGTTAAAACGACTGGTGCCTTTCATTGAGCTGAAATTATCCCACTAACGTAATAAAAATTACGTCCTCGTGAGGCAGCAGACATGGGAGATGGCCGGCCAAGGCAAGCTCCAACCCGCCTTATACTGGAACGACAAGCAGACTCCGATCTTGAGGCAGTCAGTGGCGAGCTGTTCCACAGTGCTTCGGTTTCGTTTATCCGGTAGTGAGGTCCCCAGTCGCGCCAGATGACTACTTGCTGCTTGGTCCTGTCCTAGCATTGGATCTCACTGTAGTAGGCCTCCATCAACTCGCAGATCAGAACAGCCGATTCTTCAGTCTTCACTTCGCAGTGCAGCCTCTCGCCCCCAGCGCATGCCGGCCAAGTGTTTACATCCTGGCTGTTTCTCTACACACAAGGACGCACGAGAATAGTCAAAAGTACCAATCCCGAGCGCCACAATGAGCAGAAAATACAGCCGCACCGATCCTCAAATGCACTGCGCCACACAAAATAATGTATAGAACAGTACATTTAATTCACAGCGATGCCGAGTCCAGGCGGCCCGCGCCGCGCGCAAATAGTCAAAAGTACCAGATGCGCGCGGCGCCGGCCGTCCAGAAACACGACGCCAGTTTGGTCCACGAGCTGGTATTTGAATATTTCCAGCAACACATCGGCGAGGCACTGCCGTATCCGCCACCCGCGGGACGCGTTTCTGTTGCAGTTGGTCGCTGCAGTCTCCGCCGCGGTGCAAACAACACAAGTTCTGTGTCTCGTCGTCATACAGGTACGCCAGGCGCACATGCATGGATTCGGAGCACTCCCAAGCGATGTTAACAGTCCGGCGAGGAAGCAGAAATGATATGTGTACACAAACATTGACAATGTTTGTGTGTACAGTAATTCTTTTGAAGAGCATTTAAGTCATGCAGAATTAGTCTTGCAAACATTAAGTTAAGCTGTATTTACCTTAAATCCTGATACTATTTATTCGGCTGACCCACATGTAAGATACCTAGGAATTATAATTAGTTAAGGGAAGTTGCAAACTGATCATGAGAAGGTTCAAGGAATAGTAAAATTTCCAGTCCCTCAAAATTTGAAAGCAGTCTGCAGATTTTTGGATATAGCGGGCTTTTATGCCCGTTTTATTAGGCTTGGCTTTCTAAACGCATCAGAATCTCAAGTAAAAATATGAAAGTTCTCTATCGTAAAAGCAAATGTGATAATTCACCTGATTTTATGAAATATTACAATAATTACAAAATAATATATGGAAGAGTACGTACATTGGCCAAACAAAAACCTGTTGAACATGAAATAAATAATTCAAACAACAAATCTAAAACGGTATGGAACATTATAAATAGAGTAAAAGGCAAGAATAAATGCAGTAGGGAATTACCTCATTTACTTGATAAAAATGGGGAGCCAATAAAATCTGCCTATAAAACAGCCAAATATATTAACAATTTTTTCAGTAATGTTGCAAATAAAGTTGAGGCTATAATATCGACTAACCACACATTAGTTTGGAAAAAGCTAATATCAGAGTCTACGCTTTAATTACACCCTGTTACAGAAGATGAACTTTCACAATGTATTAAAAACTTACCCCAAAGACTTCCACAGGAGTTGATGGAATTCCTGTTAAATTAATAAAGAAGTGTTGTCATATATTTCGGACTTCTTTAGTACAAATAATAAATGAATCTTTTATTAACACTATCTTCTTTGGTGACTTGAAAATGGCCAAGGTTATCCCTCTATTAAAAAACGGAGAACCTTTCATAATTGAGAACCACAGGCCTATTTCACTCCTAAGCACATTCTCAAAAAATTTTTTAATCTATCTTAAATAATAGAATAGTAAACTACATATCCAAAAACAACTATTACTAAATTTATCTCAACATGTTTTTTTTAAGGGTAGGAGCACAGAATCAGCTATTGGTGAGTTTGTCGAACTAGTCACTGAGTGCAGAGACAGGTCAGAGGACATGCTTGGTGTGTTTCTTGACCACGGTCTATGAAGGTAGAGGTCTTGACACTGAGGAATAAAATGTGACTCCCTTCTTGTCGCCGAGCGCTAGTAATAATTTGGTGGAAGATTTGTCTTGTTTTTGTATTTGACTTAGCTTAAAATGTGAAGTTGTTACCGGAATTGCGAGTACTATATCGAAGAAAAAAATAGGAACGTAATTTTGTATTGGAACACATTTTTTACAACAGTAAAACTTAATTTTTCAATCTTATACACATTGCAACGATTCTAAAATTTTGTAGGGCACGAATTATAGTTTTTGTTCGAATGTGTTCACTAAAACAATAATACACAATATATTTCTTCAAACCACTTTTATAAACAGTTCCACACATGCCAATGCATTTATGGACATGGAACATGTATATACTATATCAGCTTACCTTATTAACATTATTTTATGTAAATAATTGCAAAAATGTTAAAACGCGAGATGTGAACAAGACAAATATTCCACCAAATTACTATTAGCGTTCGGCGACATGAAGGGGTCACTTCCTCTTGCTGGAGAGCATAGGCAGTGTCAAGACCTCCTCCTCTTAGACCGTGTTCTTGACCTGTCGAAAGCATTCGACACAGCCAATCACCAAATCTTGTTAGATAAACTCCATAATCTGTGTATCAGGGGATCTGTAAATAACATGATAAAGTCATATCAAACTAACAGAAGACAGCTAGTTCAAGTTAACAGAAAAAATGAGTTAAATATTGTAGAATCCTTTGTGTCTGAAATTAGGGTTGTAAATGTAGGAGTCCCACAGGGCAGTGTCTTTGGACAGTTTCTTTTTGTAATATAGGTTAACGACATGAATCTACAACTACCTAATGTGCCCATCATCTCTTATGCAGATGATACTAACATTTTAATCAGATCCAATAAAAGCAAAACTCTAGATGACATGGCAAACAATACTATATTAATATTAAACTCTCGGTTTTCATCTAACAAACTGTTACTCAACTTGGATAAAACTAATTGCATGTATTTCTCATCCAAACTCAGACCTCAGGTATCTGAAATCTTGGTAAATAATACCAAAGTAAAGCTTGTTGATCATACTAAATTTCTTGGCATTGTAATTGACAGTTCTTTATCATGGAAAGACCACACAAATAGTTTACAAAAAAAGTTAAACAGTACATGCTACATGCAGAAAGTAATTGCACGCATATCAACTCAACAGTGTCTATGGTCTGCTTACTATTCTTGTGTTTATTCACATATCAGTTATGGGATAATAATCTGGGGGCAAAACAAATCAAATTTACAATCAATTATTATTATTAAAAATAATAATTAGAATTATTTTAAACATGATGCATTCTGACAACTGTCGCAAAACCTTTGTATCTGCCCATATTCTTACTGTACCATGTATATATATATATTTAAAACTTTACTTTTTTTATAAAAATAAACACAAATACTGTAAGAATGTCAATATTTATAAGCACAATACACGTGCAAATCAAAACTTTTATCTTCATGCAGTCAACAAAGTAAAAAACATTAAATTACTAAATAGCACTGGTATAAGATTTTTTAATAATATGCCAGCAACCTTGAAAGATATTGATCATTATTCATTATTTAAATGTAAACTATTTGAGTTTCTTTTATAAAAATCTTTTAACAGTACTGACGAATTTTCTTCACAATCATACCAGTAAAAAAAATTATGTATGTATGTTTTCTATTGTACTTTCTTTTGTGTTTTTGTGTGTATATCAAGTCTTGCTTGTCTGATCTTATCAATTTGTGTTACTTTTATTATTATAATGCATTGGTAGCACCTATTAGTAAGATTTGCTTTGTTATTATGATTTTGTATTTACATTGGTACATATTTATGTACATTAGTAAACTAATTTTGATGATTTCTATAGTATGTAAATGCTCTACAGAACGATAAATATCTATTCTATACTATTCCCTCAACAAGTTATAAAGAACGGGAACTGACATTATGCAGTGGTAATAGTGAGATGAAGCCTTTTGACGAACTGAAGGAAAAATGAAATACTACTCCTGTTCTGCAATTGCCTGGTTTTGAGAAGATTTCCTCCTTTACTTGGTTGCAAGTAGTATTGCAGTAACGGTGTTGAATAAAAAGGAAGATGGTGCCTTAACTCTCATGGCTTGTGCAAGTAGGCTCCTTACAGCTTCACATAATTAAATTTACTGCTTATAAAAAAAAATGTCTTGTCCGTATATTTGGGATGGTACCTTACACTGACATTCTTGAGACAAATGTTTTTGAGTTAGTTACCAATAATCAAGCCTTGTTGGTTACTCACTTCAAGTATGCCAGTAGGAATAATCATGCAGTGGTTTGTAAGGCTCACTCGTTTCAAATTCAATATTCATCATATTCGGGGGATAGATATTGTCATAGCTGTTTGTCACATAGGTTTCAAGATGAGGACAGCGAGGCTGAACTTACTGTTGTATCTCAGACTACTAGAGAAAAGAAAGATTGAGAAGTTGAACAGGATCCATATATTGGTGATATGAAATCATTGCAAACATTCCCCAAAGTACGTACTAAGCTCCCAGAGTTTCAAGAAAACGATATTGACTGTAATAATATTGGGAAGGATGTTTCCCAGGGAAGGCCAATTTATGTTAGGCAAAAAAGGTATCTCAGGAGACTTGACAAAGAAGGGAAAGATTAGAGTATATATATACCCTCTGAAAGGAGACGTATGGTTTTTTAGTACTACCATAATTCATTCTTTGGGAGATATTCAAGATCGGATAAAACTGTCTCACATATAATGGAGATGTTCACGTGGTCGGGTTTAGTAAGTTAAGTAAAAATTGGGTTCGTACTTGTAAGATTGCCAGAAGGCAATACAAAGACAGTGTCATGGTGTGCCTGTCTAGGAGCACGTAATCTAGCTATGCAATTGGCTGCTGGAGGTAGTGGGTGGTGTATGGGCACCACCTGGACATGAACTAGCCCAGGTCGGTAGAGCATGAGTCAGAGCGTGTGACGTTCGGCGTGGTCCCTAGACAAGGCGGTGATATTGTGAAGGCTATAGCTGGAAACACGAAATACACTGATGGCTCTCTAGAGATGTTGGCGGTGTAAGGCATGCGATACCACAGGAAATTATGTAGGCGACTCTCTGTATGTCTGGTAGGCGTAACTGATTTATTATGTTGGTAAAAACTAGTAGGATTACACACACGGTTCCTGAGCAGTCTAGAGTACTCTAACAGGGAGCTACAAGGGTGGCGTGGCATGCTCCGGTGGGAGCGCGTAGTGAATAGGCACAAGTCTCTCTGCATGCACGGGGCCCACGTGTTCGCGCTAGGTGAAAGCATTCACCTTTAATAAGCACTGTGCTACGTCTCTGCTGGTTGCAGGAGAAGGCCCGACACTTAAATGTTAATAAAACTAAATAAAAAAAACCTACAGCACTAGCGATGTCAGTTGATACAAGATTGCAGTTCGGCCCTGCTGGAAGGAGCTCGCCACGCACACATTCACACTGTACTACGTCTGGAGGTTCACTGTGATGGCCGCCGGAAAAAATGGGGGTTACACACTACCTAGCAACTAATGCTCAGCAACCACCCTCTTAAGCTACAGCAAGACATGCATCAAAATTTACTGAGAAATATCACTACTTTTTCTACCCATGCATAATTCTGTTTACAACTGTTCTTAATTACAATACAAACACTCAATCGGCTAGTTTGGCTAGTTGTTTGGGACATCAATGCCGGGTAGCTGCTCATAGATACAGCGGCGCGGGTGATTGGGGGGGGGGAGTGTGGCAGTAGACACTGCCCTGACGCACTATAGTGTGGAACACACTCGCCGGGTAACCTTGACCCATACACAAACTGCACTGCCCTCGTGACCAGCCACTGTACGCCGGCGCCATTGCACATGCCGGAGAGCAGGTCCCAGGTGCACTGCCCTGTAATATGTTGGTGTTTGGGCTCCCGCAGTGTGATAACCGCCAGATTGTAAGGGAAGTATTCAACACAGGTAGCTTCTTTTCCACGGGAACGGTTGTACATTTGCCGAGTGTTGCATCAGGGCACACACATTTGTTAGTTGCAGTGGATGAATTTTCGAAATTGGTGTTTTTTTGTACGCTTGAACCACAAAGGCTACAGAAATTTGCCAAATTTAAATAATTTTCATCTCTGGGGTCGTCTGTCACTGTTGTAACTGATAATGGTAAACATTTTTTATCTAATGAATTGAAAAGGCATCATGTTTCAATGTGGGTTAGACTAGTTCAGACTCCCTCTTATCGTCCTTAGGCAATCTTCGTTGTGTGTTATAATCGGAATTTGAAAATTGCCCTTTGTGATCTCCAGGAAAAAAATCACTGTTAAGTGGGACAAAATGGAACCCTTACTTTGTGTTTTAATAGCATTCAGAATGAATCTACTCAGTACAGTACATCCTAAAGTTTCTTGGGTAGAAGGAATTTGCATCCTTTGTTAAATACACGGACCTTACAAGGATAAAATTTTAAGACTTTGGACGTAAAGAACATTCAGGAATTATGGAGTATAGTGGCTTTAAATTTAAAGCTGTATCATGCAAGGTTGGAGTCTAAACATCATGTGAATCGTGTTCGTGTTAGTAATGCAGTAGGTGAGGTGTTAATTGCTAGTTAATATTTAAACAGTAAGGTTGATTTTTTTTCTGCAAAGTTAGCTCCTAATTGGATTGGTCCTTTTCTGTGGTACATTTTTTCAGCCCGGTTACTCTTTTGGTACAGGATACATAGTCTCTAAATAAGACATTTATAACCCATATTGACCACGTTAAAAAGTATTATGATTAGGAAGCATGTCATTTATCCATCGTCCTGGCGACAATAAACCTTCCAACAGGTGGTTTTTAATGTGTTATAATATGGTGTGTCTGTATTTTCATGGGATGGGAACTAGTTTAGGAATCTCTGGTCACAGCTGTCGGAGCCTATGTTTTGCACTTATGCTTGTACTCTATCAAGGTTCTTCGAGTATTTTTGATGACTTCTGGATGTTCTGCTGGAATTCTCCTGCTACTGTAGAAACTGTCCTGAGATTGATGGATACTTCAGATATGACTGGCCAGCTCATTTCTAACCTCCATCAAGATTTTGGACCTGCTTACCATGGATCACCTTTCTCTCCGAGGAAGCAGCTAAGGAGGGAGGGGTTGGGGGGTGAAATGAATGTTTCAACCTGCGTACTAACTGTAATTTTTTTGGACGAACAATTATTTGAATGATCTTCGTTTGGACTTTAACTACACTGCAAATACCTCATTTCTGCAATCCGGAATACACGAATAGTATAACTGAGGGTCTTAGATTGTCTAGATATGAATTCAGAACCTTACTTTAAGTTGTACAGGAAACTTTCTGTATTTCACGACTTTGAAGACGCCGACATAAGAAACCTGGAAGAACGACGTGGTTAGTGACCCTCCTTCGACATGCACCGACATGGTCTAAATGTAGCTGTAATGACAGGGCCGACTGTTCGTGTGCAGTGCCGGGATTGGCTAGCTATCGGCACTGCTGGATTAGCTTAGACGGCAGTTGGCTTTTCCGTGCACTATACACGCCCATCCCCCATGACGTCTGCAAGGTATCAAGATACAGTTTAGAGAACAGGAAATTCGCCTGTTTGCAATCTTTGCCACCACGTCTTCCAGCACTACTGATGTTCCTCTATATTTCTACAAGAATGTGATTGGTGCTGACGGACTGGGGAGGGGAGCATATTCTGTACAAAAATCAGGATTTAGGCCAGTAATTATAAACGTCTTTCGAAGTACAACCAATCTCCCTCCACCCAAATTTGGTGTTTTGCACATTATATACCTCTTTCAGAGAGCGGCGGATAGCCAGCGAACAACCATTCGCCACCAAGTTTCCACTTTTTGGGAGATTGCAGGTGAATGACGGCCAGACCTCATTCGGCGAATCACCAGCTGTTCTCTAGAGACCAGTTATGAAAAATGGCGAGGAATGCTAACGAATTCATGTGGCACATGGATGAAGTTGTCAACTATTATGAATAAATAGACGACCAACGACATGCGCGACTACCCAAAATATATATTAGGGACATGGAAGATCCCTTTTCAACTGCAGTTCAACTCTGCACGATACATCGCAAGCATTACATTCTGAAGTGATTTTCTTCCACATTTCCTTTTGTTGTAATTGAACATGGAGTCAGTTTTCTTATTTGTAGTTATGTTTTTGTATTTTTTATCAGGTCAAAAAAATTGCTTTTTCTTTAGGAGTGTATCGCACTGTCGAATTTTTTTTATCTTCCATAGTCAAACTTTTCCGCAGCTTCCTTCAATCATTTCGAATATCTCACGTGTGCCCCACTACAAAGAGAACAAAACTGTTTACAGACAAGGAAAACAAAATCGAAACGATTTTGTTTTTAAAGTTAGGTGTGTTCATAACAGTGGTCTTTCAGCACTTGAGTATATGTTCGCTGCTAAAAATGAGGCTGTGTTGCCAAATTTTATGAAGGAGAACCATCCAACTCCCATTCAGCCGGCGATCTCCTGGCAATCCATCGGCAGACAACTATAGTGTAGGAAGGGTGGAAGATCGCCAGCGAACTGCTGCGTGAATAAAGGCCAGGGGCTTGCCAGCAAGCCTTCGGAGGACGTTTATAATTACGGCCCTTAAAGGTTGTGAATCAGAGACGACACGAAGCAGACTAAATTAAGTATTGTCTAGAATAGTTATCACTGATGGAGCAGTGATGAATTTATACCTGATTGGGTTAAGTGGGTTATTAGGAACATTAAGATTTACATCAGGGTTATTTCTAGACAGAGTAAATAATCATGACAGGGCACGGTCTAAGAGGTAGAGGTCTTGACACTGCCTATGCTCTCCAGCAAGAGAAAGTGGTCCCTTCATGTCGCCGAGCGCTAGTAGTAATTTGGTGGACGATTTGTCTTGTTTACATCTCGCGTTTTAACATTTTTTGCAATTATTTACATAAAATAATGTTAATAAGGTAAGCTAATATAGTATATACATGTTC
>PNEQ01036108.1:0-36559 GCA_003012365.1 Medauroidea extradentata | reverse complement strand
GTCAAATCTTCCACCAAATTACTACTAGCGCTCGGCGACATGAAGGAGTCACATTTTATTCCTCAGTGTCAAGACCTCTACTTTCTTAGACCGTGTGACAGGGTATTAGTCTTGAAATCTGACATTTGTTTAAATAACGTGAGATGTTTCGGGCTATAGAACATACATAGAAGTACATTGCAGTTAGCTGCATTGAAGGTTTAATGTGTAATATTTTCTCTATATTGGGAATTTATTAACTTTAATACTTTGGGGTTTTCAGGCAGAAGCCATTTTTGCTTTACTAATATTTTCACTACATACATTGATGGGGAGCGTTCCACATTCCCTTGCTCCCGAAGGAGCTATACCGCCTCAGCATATCGGAACACACCAGGCGGCGTTTTTCCAGGTGGTGGTGGCTCCAGACACCACCCACATCGCACTGTGTGGTGATAGTGTGTTGTTTAGCCCACAAGAACACCCACCACATGGTAGCAAAGTGCCCCCATTGACCAAGAACGACGTAATTAACCTTACTGCAAACTGTCTTCATTTGAGCACATCCAATGAAATTACGCTAACGAAAGTCACGCTGCTACGTAGTGTAATAGACGAAAGGGCGATGTAGCCTTATATCTAGTCTCTTTAATTAAGTTACATATTGTTTAAATTCACTCACTGTAGATGCACTCCTGCATCATGCGACAAGAATGAACTCGTCCACACATCCAACTTTACTACACAGTTTATTTTCGTAATTATTTTCGAATCTCTTAAATTTAATGAATGCAGCTTAGTCGGTCTATTTCTTTATTACTTGTTTGTTATTCAATTGTGATACATAACAACTGTTGTGTTAGTTATTCCTTAGTTAAATTTCTATGAAATTGTGGAAAATATGTAAAATCGAATATTAAATTTTCCCTAAGGAATTTTGAGACTGTAAAAGCAAGATTCTTTTTTTACAGTGCTTTGAGCTTTTGTCCAGTTGTTTTTTTTTTTGTTGGTGTTACGTGGCATGATGAGGCATCGACTCCATGTTGCTCCTGGCAAATTCCTTCTTTATTTCCACCATTTAGTGTATGAATAGCTAACTTTGTCCAGAAACATTTACACAAAAGTTTTTGAAACGCCCGGAGATACCCCTCAATCCCTGCACCTCTTTATACCCAGGGACATAACTTCAACATTTAGTAAATTTTCAAACCATCAAGGCTCTTGTTCTCATCACCGCGTCGCCCCACGGACAGGCTTAGGACCGGGTCCGCTTACTGCACTGCCACATTGTGTACCTGGATGTATGGGGTTTTTCTGTTAATAATAACAACGTTGAACCTGCAGTGAGTTAATTACTGGTTTTCTGCTTCTTGGCCATAAGGGCGTGGGGACCCATACAACCCGCACATTTCCCCCAGTGTCACAGTGATTTTGCACAGGAGTTTAGGTGCCCAATACTCCTGATGAGTGCTTTATTTCAGTGCTTCTGGCATGGGGAACACCAAGATTCCCCTAACATAAGTGCAACAACGTCAAGTGGGGAAGGTACAGAGTACGACGCCAGGCTGTCGGCTGCACGATCCTGAGAAGAAGCAGTGCTCTGCGGATGCCCGTTCTCCATAACAGTATGGCACCTACTAGATAACATTTTCAAATCACGCCACTATCATGAGGCACAACTCGGATCTCAACAGCGACGACAGGGTTTCTAACACCCCACAGTTTCTCCCGCTCGCATCAGTATATTCTAGTCATGAACATGCATATTAAGAGCCATGTTGGTCTTCAGTTTTAAATATTAAAATGAAAATTAATTGTCCTCAACTTGTGCTGGAGAAAAAGCCTTAGTTTTAAATATTTAAATTAAATTTAACTATCCTTGACTTGTGCCGTGAAAAAATACTGATTGGCATGTAAATCATCAAGGTATTTTGTAACTATTTCATATTTATTATTGTTCATGAAGAGATTGTTTCCTAAATGTATTTGTAGTTTCGGGTCATGCTTATATAAAACCGATTATCATTGGCCCAAGCTATACGAAAAAATCTATATTGCTTATCTGAATTTTTTACTAAGTCCTCTGCTGTTTTCTACTTACGAATATTGTGTTGTTTTCTGCTCGAAATTAATGATAGAAAGAAATCAGAATAAGACATTGGTTACCTGTTCGCGCTACTGGTGGTTTCGTTTGGCAGTCACCTTTAGGACTGTATTGAGCATGGTAACACATGTTTTCCTGCTAAAGTTATGGCTTCTGAAACTATATTAGAATCACAGTTTTTTTTATTTTTTTCCCCGTTTAAAAGCATAGTACATTACCTTGCAACTTATTTATAAACAAATGGATGTGTACATTCAATGTTTACAGTGATTTCTCGATAGCATTGCAGTTAATGGTCAGATGATCCCACTGTTGAGTAATACCGTATTTGCCGGCATATAAGACGGCAATTTTGACATATTTTTGGCCCTCAAAAATTGTTACTAGTCTTATATGAGGGTGCAAAAATTTTTGGTAGCCAAAAATCGTTTGAAAGCTAAGCTGTAAGCTGTGGAGTTTTATGCTGTTTCAAGGAATTGTTTTTTTTTTTTTGTCACAAATGAAAACGAGTGCCCCGTTTATTTTAATAAATTTTACAGTACAAAATTTTTGATGAGCTTCATTCATAATAAAGGACACTTCCTCGCAGCGAAGCGGCGATCGATGCGAGCGCGTGCCGAGATACGTCTCGCCAGCCTACAACTCTCGGGCGGAGAAAACGAGGATCTAGGTACCGTACCACACATTCATGTGTCTACTGTCTAGTGCTAGGCTGGCGCAAGGAGTATGTAAGGGTTTATAAGAGATGGCACTGCCAGGTTAACCAGCCTTCCTTATTTACGGCCCGATCTCGTTGTCGTAAACGATTGTGTATTACCAACCACGCAACAGAAAAAATACATATTCTGTCGAGGGAAATTTTGTGTTAGTATCCACAGTGATGCATCGTCGTGATGAACTTTTTAAATATTTAATTAGCCTATAATGTTGTTAGATGAGTGTTTTGTAATAATGTATTTTATTTATTTACTTTTATTTAAAGCTGTGAGGTACTTGATATGGTTAAATTGTGTGCACTCCTAACCTGTAACTTTAAGGTTATATGCGAGTACATCTGATATTTTTATTTAAGTACTGTTCATAAATAGTACGTAATATTAGGTACATTCGAAGTCATATTAATATTCAAACAACTGGCAGCATGTGGGACACAACACACTACCACTCGATTAGGTTAACGTCAGTCGTAAAAACATTTTAAAGCGAAACGAAACACAGGTCATGAAGCCACATATAACTGGTACAATAAAAACCTTGTCCTAGGCAAAATAAAATGCACCTGGAACATTAAAACTAAAAGGTCTAACTAAAACAAACCATTTGGTACGAAAAATGTTGACGAATCGCAACCACGCGGCGAGCATGCACACGAGTGAGAATAGTAACGGAAAATGGCGGTGTATCCTTACACGATCCTCGGGTGTACCACTACAAAAAATTTTCAAGACTCTCAAAATACCTCAATATTCTTTAAACAGTTTTTACAACAAAACAAAAGATTTAATTCGTGTAGATTTCGACATTAACACTGTAATATATGGTAACTTCCTAGAAATATTATTTCTGTTAATATATTCCAATATCGTGCAATGAATGATGTTTGTAATTTTGTATATTGGTACACACGCAATCGTTTACAGAAAATAAGAGCTGCGTAGGCCCTATCCTGTGTCATCCGCCTGGGCTGGCGGACAACAGCGCACAGGAATGCGATGACCTTGCAAGCACCTCTTGTTTTGCCCGGCGTTGTCATGTAGTGCGCGGCATGCCTCTGTCCGGCGTTGCCAAGTCGCGCACACCTGCTGGCATATGGAGATATCGCCGGCCGCCGCCGTGCATTTCCTTGGCTCTTGGGTGCGCGGAGGGCAGTAGTAGCCAATTTTATTCGTTTGTGTGTCTATTATGATGTTTAAATGCAGGTAATAAATGCATTGAAAATATATAAACTAAAGTTTTAATGTTTCAGGCAAAGGAAAAAAAATATTTTTGTCGGAAATTTGAAAATTAGTAATTTACTTTTTTTCCCCAAGATTTTGTACCTTCAAAACCATGACTCGTCTTATATGCGGGGTCGTCCTATATGCCGACAAATACCGTAAGATTGGTGTGTATTTGCTATTTGACTAGCTCATTTCACCACAGTATACCAACTCTAAGGGCCGTAATTATAAACGTCCTCCGAAGGCAAGCCCCTGGCAGTTATTCGCGCAGCAGTTCACTGCCGATCTTCCACCCTTCCTACACTATAGTTGTCTGCCGACGGATCGCCAGGAGATCGTTGGCTGAAAGGGAATTGGATGGTTCTCCTTCATAAAATGTGGCAAGACAGCTTCATTTTTAGCAGCGAACATAGACTCAAGTGCTGAAAGACCACTGTTATGAACACACCTAACTTTAAAAACAAAATCCTTTCGATTTTGTTTTCCTTGTCTGTAAACAATTTTGTTCTCTTTGTAGTGGGACACACGAGATATTCGAAGTGATTGAAGCATGGATTGAAGGTGGCCGCTGAAAAGTTTGACTATGGAAGATAAAAAAATTCGACAGTGCGATACACTCCTAAAGAAAAAGCAATTTTTTTTGACCTGATAAAAAATACAAAAACATAACTACAAATAATAAAACTGACTCCGTGTCCAATTACAACAAAAGGAAATGTGGAAGAAAATCACTTCAGAATGTAATGCTTGCGATGTATCGCGCAGAGATGAACTGCAGTTGAAAAGGGATCTTCCATGTCCCTAATATATATTTTGGGTAGTCGCGCATGTCGTTGGTCGTCTTTTATTCATAATAGTTGACAACTTCATCCATGTACCACATGAATTCGTTAAAATTCCTCGCCATTTTTCATAACTGGTCTCTAGAGAACAGCTGGTGATTCGCCAAATGAGGTCTGGCCCTCATTCACCTGCCATCTCCCAAAAAGTGGAAACTTGGTGGCGAATGGTTGTTCGCTGGCTATCCGCCGCTCTCTGAAAGAGGTCTATAATGTGCAAAACACCAGATTTGGGTGGAGGGAGATTGGTTGTACTTCGAAAAGACATTTACAATTACTTGCCTAAAGAATCCAGAACATACTCATTGTTAGCTCTAATCTTTTTCAGAGCAGCCTACCTGAATTGCTGCTAGTGTAATATTGCTATATATTGTGCTTATGTTAACAGAGGTGCAGTAAAGTATTTGAATTTTGAAGGGGGCATGTGTACAACATGTCATGGGTCTAGAGATTTTTCTTTTTTGGGGAGAAGGGGGGGGGGAGGTCAATTTTAACGTAATTGATGTAGCTCCTGGGAAGTAACCTGAAGCGAGGGAGACAATTTAAGTTTCAAAGTGCAAAAATTGTGTCAAACAGTTTTTAAACCTAAACATACAATGTACTGCATGTAAAAATATCAATATCTTATTTTAAAAAGTGTAAATTATAATTGTATGTCAAAAACTCAGAAAAATTGTGTCACTACATTGTAATCAGTTCAATAGTCATGTAAATTTTTTTTCAAATGTTCGCAGAAATATACATAATTCAGAATTATATTTTGTAATTTGTATGTAAATTACCTTGCGGATGTATACCAGTACCATGTATTGAGCATTGAAGCTAGTAATCTTCTGGTTCGATTCTTGTGTTGGCATCATTGTTGCAGAAGATTTGGTAAGAGGTCCCGGTCATGGCATATTATATGGGTTCATCAAGTAAGTTGCTCAACAGAAATAGCATTACTTGATAAGCAAAAATTCTCGTTACTCAGTCACTGTCCCTTCATTTGATCCTAATTGAAATTGGTTTTGTAACTTTGCTTAGAGACCTAAAACTGTTAATGTTCAGATGGAAGGTTGAGAGATTAGATACGATCGACTTGTATGACATGTGATAATTTTTTTCTGTTCTGGTCATTAATACAAAGCTCCTCGAGTGGATATGTTAGCAGAACTTCAAGTAGTATATACGTACCATTTATTTAATGATTAAGTACATACAGTGCCCCACCTGTTCTAACATGGGCAAATTCAAGGTGAATGTTTTGTTGCTACTCTTAAGAACTAATGTAGTGGTGGTGGTGTATTTATGCCAATACCGCGACCTCAAATTAGAGGTACAGTGGATTACTCCAGTGTAGGAAGTGGTATCTCAAGTAGAATGGTATACAATATTAATCTGTCCTCCCTTAGGCCAGGTAGGACTACCACTTTCCCTCCTGTCCCCTTTGCACTATTGAGGTCTATTCTGTGCTCACTGTGGAGCGACAATATATTCTGCACTTGCATAACTGAGGAGCAAATATTCAAAATCAGACAGGTCCAAAATCCTGAAAATGAGTGAACTGCACTTTCTAAATAAATATGATGTGTTATGTAGGAGTATGAACTCAGACTCCGTAAAAAAAATGTCTTATTGAAATAGGTATGTTTATTCTAAGTGCTATAAAATATAATGTTTATACACTTTTTTCTACAGCCAGCTAAGGTGGACATGTCTGGTTTTGAATGTCTGCTGCTCAACTAACCTCACACTCAAATCTGACTATTCTTAATGAATGATGCATTCATGACATGTAAATCACCTTTCATAATATTTTTTACCATTACACTACATAATACACAATACAAATATTTATAATACCGTATTTCTCCGCATAATAGTCTCATATTTTTCGCCAAATTCAATGCAAAACATCATAGGTGCGACCATTACTCGAGGAAAATTCCAGTGGTAATTTTTTTTCAACTACAATTTTTCATCACTGACTCCATTTATATTAAAGAAAGTAAGTAAATTTGACGGAAATATTGACGTATGAACCCTGAAACACTAAATTAATGCAACTTACTAGATCTTGGAGGTAATATTGTTTTTGTTTGGCAACCTAATTTTGTGCATAATTAAATATGTACATTTGGTGGGAACACATTTTGTGGTCAGCAGTATTTACCGGTACTTACATAGAAAAAATTGTGAATAAAAATTTACCAGTAAATAGGTACTTTTTGTTATTATAAAACAGATCAACACCGTAGTTTTCCCAGTTCCATTTCACTTAAAGTTTTTGTTTTCGACTTTTGTAAGTCGTAATGTAAAAAAATCAATTTTTTTTTGCTTTGCTGACTGACATTTTAAAATATTTGGAAGGAGAGAGTGATTTACAATAACGACAAAACAGTTTAGTTGCATTTCCGATACCGTTTGTAGCAGTGTTTACAAACTTAATTTTTATTTTGTGACATCATAGACATGCTACATTCAGTTGGTAAAGTCCACATCCCAGACAAACACACAAGATGGCGGACTGTTAAAACTAGTAGCGCTACGATGTTCCTCTTTTGTTCCAGTGGAATATTTCGGCACTATCATAGATTCCTGAGGCAACCATTTTGTCCTAAGTGTTGTACTTTGTACTTGAATGTAGTTAACATCTTTGGTGCAGAAACGTAAACAAAACATTGCGGTGCGACAATTATGTGATGGAAGCATTTTTACATCTGTCATCTTAAAAAATAGACGCGACGATTGTGCGAAGAAATATGGTACAAACTTACCTCGTTCATACAAATCCGGTTTAAACCAAGTTCTCATTACTACAAAATTTATACATGGAGTCAGTTTTTAGAGATTTATCAAAATTATAACGAAAAAAAAAAAAAGGCAATTATTTGGTACAGTACAGGTTAAAAATGAAACACAAAGATTTTTTTTCCTGATCAAAATGCTTTTGTGATAACCTACTGGAAATATATTATAATTAAACATTCCCTATCTGTATTACTTGAAAACTGCAGACCTGCCAACTTCTAAAGATTCTTATCACTAAGATTTCCAAAATATATACAATTTGACATAAATCAAACGCGGCATTTCAAGTGCTGTGTATGATTAACTGGTATTAAAAATAATTCTACAGTATTAATAATATTGGTCTACAAAGCTACTTACATTAAAACTGAACACACAGATATTTTAAATATACTATAACATTATTTGCAATCATTGCTTACATCATAAAAACAGAAAACTAATAGGTGAAATAAACTACTGAACGTTATAGTACTTTGTTTTATCAGAATAAAATATAAATACAACTCTAAATATTTATTGAAACATTTACACAAACGTATGTACATGGTTAGGTGTTGTAGATTAGTTTTTAATTTTATTTTTCCACACAGAAGGCCATTTTATTATTACCTGGTTATTAAACAATTTCTAGCACCGCGCAGTTCCGTGTTTTCGGACGACTGTGTGAACACAACACACTGGGTAAACACAGCACTGCACAGCAGTGTCTATGAGGTTATATTTTCACGTCTTAAATTTTATTTACATTCCTACATTTTGCGAACGCTAAATACGCAACTGTTAATACAGGAAGCACCTGATCTCAAATTTACCATCAAAATAATTAATTAAAAGTTTGTAAACGGCCTAAAATAATTGTTTACATACCGAACGTCGCCGGGCTACACATACGCGACGAGATAAAACTTTCTTATGATTTGATTTCGTTCTCTTCACATTTTCCCTAGCTACGTTTTTTTAATTAGTACGCACAAACAGTCAATATGAAAGACAAATTAGCTTCACAGAATCCGAAAAACCGCGTATCATAAGGCATGTAAACAGATGAGCTATAGCCAACGCCATTTTGAAAACAACAGACTGTCGAAACGACAAGATTTGACCTGACGGGCTCAACTCTGCAGTTCCAGTTATAATTGAGAGAAAAATAATATGGTACAATGGCTACAGACGTAATAAAATTATTCCTGAAAGTACGGTATCATCTGCTTACTTCGCTACTTACAACAAGATAACTCAGTATAAAGTACGATACATGTACCATAAATACAATATTCAAGGCACTCAAAGGTAGCACGGCGTTGGAAATTGTGCGATTTCGCTGGCACACAGAAAATCCGTAAAATTTTTTAGATAAGTCCGTAAAACCATAATATCTCGAGATTTACGTACAAATTATGGACAATCCGTAAAATTTGGCACGTCTGAAATTTTCATCTTGCAGCAACACATCACAGTGCATACAATCTGCCAAATCAATGTTATCTTCTCAATTGAAATACTATAATGCTATGTAATGAAATATTAAAGTAAAGTTAGAAACATGGCATTATTTTAGAAGCCTCAATTATTGTCCTATCAGGGAGCATCAATTGTTGCTCTCGCAATTTTTTTACAATTTGGATTGCTTTGTTATTTGAGGGAATATTGAATCAATTGTTTTTAAATACTTAGGCTGTTGGCAATCAATGAACACACATTCTGAGGTTATGTATAATATTTCACAGTTCTAAAATAAACGATTGTGTCCATAATTTTGCTGCATGCCTAGTTTTTCTTATTCTTCCACTGAAAAACTGAATCTGCTGAACTCATATTCAGAAAAACACAAAAACATTATGCCATATAGAAAGTTATAGCCAGACCTTAAAGTAACATTTAAAATTAAGAGGAGAAAAAAATTACACATCTAACAATTTGTCTGAAGTTGATTTATTAAAACTAGAGGAGTATTTACTTGAACTGTGCTAGCTGCAAATGAACAAACATATTATACAGTACATAAACAGTACTGGGCAAATAAGAGAAGGCTTAGTTTCTTTCTTATTTTTTTTCTTTTTTTGTATAAAACCACAAAATGTGTACCTAAACATTTGAACAAAAATATGTTTTGTTTAAACTTAAATATTACAAATATCAATTGTTTGGTTACATAAAATTTTATATAATGTACGATTACTACGAACTTCCTTCACTGAAATAAAAATACTGAGTTGTAAAACATTACAAAATTTATGATATGAAAACAAGAAATGTACCAAGAAGTATGTAACACACAACCTTTGACATGTTAAATTCTATTTCATAAATGTGTATATGTAAATAATTATATGAAATTAAGTTCTCTTAATCACTGCTAAGTTAATGCCCTATTTAATGTACAATTGTATCTAAACATGACTTGTGAAAATTTTTTTTTAAATTATTTAAAAACCAGAAAATAAAACATCGTTTCTGTGATTGTGTTGTTAATAATGCCACTAAATTTAACACTAATCCCTGACAATTTAAATAAACTTCTTTCGTTTGGCAACTGACCAACGCAAGCAGCTCAGTATAAAAAAATTCCAAAAAAATATGCAAACAAAAACAGTACTGTAAATTGGGGTAACTTTGCACCACATACATTTTTTTTACATAAAAACATAAGTGTAAAATTTATTTCTAGGTAAAACACACTCTACAATTTTTTAAAATTAAAATAATGTATGTGATGCCATCTAGTGAGAAATGTGTGACGGCAATGTAACTTTCCCGCCAATTATTTTTATTTTTAATTTGATAAAGAAAACAGTGTTTTTTTGATGTCTGGGAACTTTGCACTGTGACTGATATTTAGGTAAGCATAAACAAAACTTTTCATGTACAATCTAATACTGTTATATGTAGTTAACAAACAGGTATATGGTTTTGAAAATTGAACTGCTATAAATTCCATAGACAACAAACATTGTACGGAAAGCACGTGTATTTAGATGAAAGTGTGACTGAAAGTGTTTGATTCACACACTGTTCTGTCCCTGTGTTCGGGTTGAAATTATTGTTTGGCCATTACATTTTTTAATAGATGGCGCCACCCTAAACAATGAAATTATAATTTTTTTACTCGGAGAAACTTGTCGAATTAAAAACGGTGGTACTATTTTTTATATTTTCAGGTTGAATGAAGAAAAAAGATGGGAAGGAATATAAAAAGGAAAATTGGTGCAAGACCCTACTCAAACTACACAGCTGAGAAACTGGAAGCAGCACTGCGTTATATTCGATTGGGTAGAATTACACAAAGGCAAGCTGCTAAACAGTATAATATTCCAAGACGGACACTCGACTACAAATTGAAAAATCAACACGTAATGAAAGCTGGGAATCCTTAAGTGTTCACTGTTAACAAAGAAATTGCTTTTGTTGAACACATTAAGGCAGTCAGTGAATTTGGTTTTCCTGCAGACTAGTTCGAACTGAGAAGCATTGCCAAAAATTATCTGGATCGACAAGGGCGGAAAGAGAAACGCTTCAAGAACAATTTTCCTGGTGTGGACTGGGCTGGTTCATTTTTGCGCAGGCACACTGAATTGTCTGAACGAGTCAGCAGCAACATTAAACTTGTTCGTGCCTCTGTTGACAGGAAAACATTACAACATTATTTTGACAATTTAGAAAAAGAGCTCAACGGTATACCAGCAATGAACATATGGAACTATGATGAGACATGCTTGGTCAATGACCTGGGGTAAAGAAAATACTGACAAAAAGTGATGTTAAATATCCTGAAAGGCGGTAATGCCACCAGAGAACTTGCAGCTCCATATGTAAATTATAAAGCTGAAAAAATGTGGGACCTATGGACATTAGGTGGACCTTTGAAAATAAAGTACAACTGAAACAAAAGTGGCTGGTTCGATATTGAATCATTCCAAAATTGGTTTGAAAGCTTAATGTTAATAATTCTAAAAAAACAGGATGGGAGAAAAGTTCTAATTGGAGACAATTTAAGCAGCCATTTGAATTTACCTGTACTTCAGCTGTGCAAGGAGAACAACATCGGTTTCATTTGTTCACCTCCTAATTCTACTCATCTAACTCAGCCATTCGACATAAGTGTTTTCCGACCAATGAAGATTGCTAGGCGGCATATCCTTGAGTGGAAGAAAACTCCATCTGGTAGACGCTGCACAACAGTCCCAAAAGATGAATTCCCAAGCCTTCTTCGCACACTCATGTATGAGCTAGCAGGAACTATGTCATCTAATCTGAAGTCTGGGTTCCGAAAGCCAGGAATAGTTCCACTTTCATCGGAAAGTGTTTTTGCAAGAATCCCTGAAGCGCAATCATATGCAGAAGTGTCTCCTAATGTAAGCCAATGCTTTGTTGATTTTTTAGAGGAGAAGTGTTATGTCGTCGATGGTACTACCAGTACTGCTAGTGCTTGTAATGTGCGGAAGAGAAAACTACCTGTTGAAGCAGGGAAAAGTGTCTCGTTTGAAGAAGTTCAAACAGCCCGGCAAAGCAACTCCCAGCAACAGCAGAAGAAAAGGAAAAAGTGCAGTGCAGTGGAAGTGCAGAGAGTGACACTGAGGTACATAGCGATTCTTCTTTTGAACGAGAACAGTGCGTTTCAGAAAGGTGCGAAAAAATAACAGTAAATGAAGATGACTACGTTATTATAAGTTACATGAAAGAATTGTATCCTGGAATGGTGGTGCGTATTGGTACAAACGGTGCTGAAGTCAATGTCATGTGCAAGTAAAAAAAAGTGGAAGTGGCCTACAACGAAAGATAAAATGTGGTACAATTTAGGAGACACATTACAGTTAGTAAACCAGCCAAGACGAATATCTCTGCATGGCTTTTTTCAAATTCCAGAACTTTCATGAGAACTGAAAAGTGCAATAAACCACATTATTGTGAACATGCAAAGCTATTATGGCTATTTATTTACACTGTAATACTTTTTTTAGGGGATAACATTTTGTAGCTCAGGCTAACTTTGCATCAATCTGCTTGTTTCATGTTTTTATAGAGAAATGTGTATGGTGCAATGTTGCCCCACTTCAAGTCTAACTTTGCACCGTTTTAAAAATTTTTTTTGTTGTAATAAATGTACAAAAATGTCACTATGTAAACTTATTTGTTACCCTTGGCATATGTTTGTTAAATTTTTCAAGGATCCAGGTTAATGATATTTGTAGTTACAACATAAAAACACTAAAAAGTTGTGCAAAGTTACCCCATTTTATGGTATGTAATAGAAAGCTGTAACATATGTAAACATACATAAAGGATAGGCTACTAATTACAGTAACATTTAGATAGAAATGCACAAGTACTTAACAGAATTAAGCCTCCAGGAGAGAAAACAAAAGCACACCCTCACACATTTTTTCACATGGCTGGGCAGTCGTAACACTTCCCTAACCAAGCCACTTCCTTGGTCAGCAAAACATGGCACACTGCAGTTGGTAGACTATAAGCAATGGTATGTAACTTGTACACATAGTGGCCAAAGGGCATACTAGGATGTGGTGGGAATTTCAAAAATATGTCAAGTTAACAGTAACTACCTTGATACATTATTCAAACTTCCCACAACACCCTAGTTTGCCCCTTGGATGCTAAGTATACCAGTTACATACCACCACTTACTATCTACAGACTGCAGTGTGCTGCCACTATTCACAACCTGAGAAATATGACTTGGCCAGCAAAACCTCACGATTGTACAATCAAACAGTAAAATCTTTCACCGTTAGTATTTATTGTTTTGTCGCCTGCCAGTACAATTCTGCAAGAGTTTGCGAATTTATATCTAAATGTGGTAATTAAACCCAAATATATAAGTAAAAATTATAACATTGTCATTTCTCTTTAATATGTTACATTTACATAATAAACTACTGTACTTAATAGCTATGTACAAGTATATGATTCAAACAGTTACTATAAGAAAAGCCTGCTTAAAAATTAGAACACAAAAACTTTTGGCACACTGCAGCAGGCATCTCAGCATAAAAATACAAGTTACTTCTTAAAAAAAAGAAAGCAATAAAATTTCTTTATAAAATAAAGAGCTTTAAAGAGCTTATCACTATATTATATCTGTATATAAAAATTAAGATATACAGATGTAGGAACATGTTAATTTGTGATTAAAAATGCACTCTCTACAATGTTAAAATATAGATTTACAAAAACTGGCAAATGTAAAGCAAATGCCACAAGGACTATGTATAAAATATACATATATTTACATAGACAAAATATATTTTAACAACTATATTTTTTGAATAATACGTTATGTTGTTAGTTTCAAAAGTTAAAATGTTGGAATAAACAAGACAAGAAAACTGTCTTCTATAAAAAGTACCTTATTTACGTGAGATTATCGATCCTGAAATGTAATGTTTCTGATGTTCACACAAAATATCTAAAAATGTTTGTTTTTATATTTTCGTACCTGTGCAAACTTACATATATATCTCAGTCCTGTTTTTCAGCTACAGCCACATTGACTTCTACTAATGTATCAATGCTGCTAATACTGATTCCTTTCATAATATTCTGTGCTGTAATAGACTTAAAACTAACCCTGAGATCACTAAGGCTTGCACAGGGAGATAGTTTTAGAAATTTTTCTTCACAATCTCTCTCTTGACTATTAAAGCTTACGTCATCCAAATTCTTCAATTCTGTAACAAACTCTTGGGCACATGGAGCATTCAACTTTTCAGTGTTGAAGTCTTTCAAAAACATATTCCCAAACGAACCTTCAAAATTTTCGAAAGACTTTGTTGTGCTGGCCATATTACTCAACACATCATTCTTTAAGCCCAAAGAAAATGAACCATCTACTAACAAGGAAAGATCCCTTTGAAAAACATTTTTATAATCAAATTCTTCTCTACTTTTAATAGGCACAACAGCAGCAGTTAGACTAGTTTGTGTTTTTGTGTTATTTGTAGTAGGATCATTAGGATTTTGACACAAAAACTGAGGAATGTTGGGATATAAAGTAACATCTGCCTCACTGCCATTGCCAAAAGTCAAAAAGACGCCAGAGGATGATCTAGTGGTGTTACTGTTATCAACCTGACTTTTACATTCCTTATTAGAATTCTGATCACAATTTTCTTTTAGCTCTTCAAAAACTTCCGTAACACACTCAACAAAATCATTTTTCTTGTTTTTACAGTTTACTTCTTCATTAGAGTTATTAGAATTTGACACGCTTACTTCTTTCAAATATGTAATTGTATCTGGACTAAAAATTTTTTGCTGGGTGTCAGCTCCACAATTTTTCTCATTGTTAATGCGAGATTTTTTATCATCACATAGAGGAACACACACTTTTTCTGCTAACAAACCAGTATTGGCACAACTTTTCTCATCTACTGTACCACACTCAAGCATAACAGAATTTATTGGACTGCTCTTTTGTAGATTAAATTTTGGTTTGCAATCACTAACTATGGTGTTTGACAAACTACTGGAATATAGTGCAGTTTTAAATGTCACGTTACTAGTTGCGATTTCACTACTTTGCACAGCCGAAACTGTGCTGTTACTGAGCCCATTTTTTGACTGTGTAATATTATTCTCTTCATTTTTGGAAACTTTTTGGCTAGGATAATTTGTATTTGGCAAATAAAAATTACTAGTACCTGATGAAAGTTGAACTTGCGGCACAATTTTATTTTCTTCTGTTTGTGAAGCAGATGGTAAACTGCTGTTAGGTGAGGTAAATGGTACGTTGCTTGTAACCTGCACAGGTTTTTCATTATTACAACTCACTGCTGGATCATCATCATTCTCTTTATCATTTTCATGTCTTCTTACTGTTACAGTTTTACTGGAGCAGAAAGTTTTGTTACTACTTAATTTGTGGGGTGAGCATGCAGCAGAATTTTTAACTGAGTAACTACTTCTACTGAATGAAGAAGATAGTTTGCTACTCTTTGCACACACTGAATGACAGGATGTAACTTTTCTATTACAACTGACATTACTTTCTGCAGTCAATGCTGGAGCCTGAAGCTTACAACATTCAGAAGAAATGGCCAAACCAGGTGAAAGAGAAGAATTCGGCAATGTTACAGTAACTAAATGTGGTAAAACTGAATTACGAGAAGTGGAACAAGATATGTTGCCATTTTTGCCATAAAAAGAATGCGCTTGCTGATGTGCTTGGCTACGAAAGGATGGTGATCGATGACGTCTTGATGAGCGAGGAGTTGAGTTGCTAGTAGTAGTGACTGTGTGGCTTTGGTTATAAGTGGTCAAGCTGATGGCAGAATCTCCAGATGCAAGTCGTCGGTGACGTCTTGGAAGAGTAGCTGCTTTACATTCTCCTTCATCTGACCATGGAGTGATGCTTGATGCAATCTGAAACAATGTGTATACATTTTTATAACTCAAACCAAACACTTGCTGAAGCAATTTTTTTTTTTAAATTTAACTTTTCACAAGACCATAAAATAATATGATACCTAGCTGTAATAACACAATGCGGACACAAATTGTTAAATTGAGTATATACCGTATTTACTCATGTATAGCACACACTTTTATTCCAAAAGAACTGATAAAAATTCAGGGGTGCGTACTATACATGGAAAATAGAAAAAAAAAATATGTGAAAGATTAGTGGTCGGTTGAGTGGCGATGGGAAGGGGTGGGGTGAGAAGGCGAAGTTAAAAGCTGTAAATTGACGGGTGTCAAGAGTAAGAAGCAGAAAAAAGAAAGGCCGGGGCCATCGGTTTATGATTGGGAGGGGGGTGACCAGCTATCTTTTCGTGGGAAAGGAAGGAAGAAAAAAGAGCGTCATTCTTTTTTTTCCTTCCCCCACCCCCTCAAACACACCAGGAGAGATAAAAAAAAGCAAGCTTGCTGCTGTCACAGCATGTTATCTTAGGGGTTAGGGTATCTCAATGGTTTGGAGGAGGAGGGGGGATATGCTGGAAGCGGCTGACAGAGCAGAGCAAGAGAGAGGGAATGTTGTTCAGGCACACACGTGCAAGGCGAGGGCTGGCAGACAGCAAGCGACCTTGGCAGAGAGACAAGCCACCCCACCCCTCCTGGCTCACCAACACCCTCTCTGCCTTCACATTCTTAACCAGTGTGAATGTTTCCTTTCTTCCCCCCTCCTCCATTGACCACTTCATCACAGCGTCCCTCATGCTGTTTCACCGCTCCCTCTGCTCATCCTCCCGTGTTTTTTTACATACTGGCGAGACACTAAAAATTTTTTCCCTATAACATGTTGCCAAAATCGTAGTGCGCACTATACACGAGTATATACAGTAATTAATCCAAAACATAAGACTAGTCATTACATGTAAAAGTGTCATTTAAGTACATGTATTTTGTTCCTTAATTAAAAAAAAAAAAAAAAACAAGCAGGGAAGAGGTGGTCAGAGGTTAATGAGATGGAGCAAAGTGGGATTATAGGAGGAGGAAACAGTCCTTCTGTGAAGCTGCTTGTGCATGCACAAATGGGATGGCTCTATTAGGGTCTGTTTTGATGTGAGTGGAATTAATTTGTGGATATTTTCAGATCGTCAATCTCCAGCTGAACCTGACCATAATTTTCCTGTCTTTCAGGGAGCTCAATACATTTCAACTTCTGATTTTTACGATGGTTTTTGGCAGATCCAGTTACATCCTGAAGATCTTGAATTTACAGCTTTTTTTACAAAGGAAGAAGTTACCAGTTCTGTGATCTACCTTTTGGCTTGTCAAAAAAGCGTGGGAGAATTCTGTTGGGCAGTCGGTTTGTTAGGGTCTGCCACAAGATCTGTTGTCCCATCAGAAGTAGATTACTTGTTGATTGTAAGTTTGTAAGTGAATAATTCACTGATCATCTGGAGTATTTATTTACGCTGTTTGAGCACCTGAGGCTAGTAGGCCTAAGACTGAGCTAAATAAATAACCGTATTTTAAGAAGGAGGTGAATTTCCTAAGTTACATTTTGGATTTACAAGGCTTTAGGCCAGTCACCAGCAAGGTAGAACCAATTCAGAATTTCCAGACGCCCTGCAACATTAAAGAACTCAGGATATTTATAGGCCTACGCAACTTTTATTGTCACTTTGCAGAGTGGTTTTCTGGAGAGGCGGCTACACTACTTGAATTACTAATGCACGTTTCTCTTCTCTCTCTCCTGTAGTTTCCTCGGAAAAGCAGGGGTCACTGGGTGGGGTGGTTTACAAGCAGGGAGCTTAGCATTTGTTTTTGTATATCATGAGAAGGTTTGTCACTATTAATAATGTTTCTGTTAACTTGAGTAGGGATAAGAGCTTATGTAATTGTCAGTCACGATTGACATGCATACGTTATATAACACGTGATCGCAGTTCAGATGACCAATGACCATGTGACCATACAAGGTAAAGGAAAGATGTATGCATTGTTCATAATGTAAATTTTTTTTATGATTTAATGTTTGTCGAGACATACAGGGCTACCATGTTATTTAGTTATTGTGTGTGTTTATTTTGTGTGTTTAGGTAATGCCAAGTCCTTTTATGTGCTTGAACCCCCGGCCCCTGCAGAGTGAACTAGCATCCATCCTAGGTGTACCAGCACTATTTGCTTGACTTGGTTGCTATTCTATTCGTTGATTGTAAGTTAAAGCAAAATTAACTAAGCTCATTTGTAGTTAATATTTAAAGGGGGATATGAAGTACTCCATACTAGCCCCTAATTAATTTTTAGTACTTCACAAAAAGTGGTTCAGGGGACTGCACAGATGCAGTGCGAGTAAGGAAAACTGCACTGCACCTGCACCAGCTAAAGTGGGTGGGTTGGACATTCGGAGACACAGCAATCCCATTTTCCCACCTAGTATTATAGGGCCAATGAGAAACCTTTTATTTAAACAAAACTGTTCAAGAACATTCTGGTCCACTTCAGGTAACTGCCCATGTTCATTGATGTACCAACTGGAGTCTCGTGTGTTTCACCTATGGTCCTATGTATTCTATGGCAGCAATCAACTCTAACATCAAAATTAAAAGTTTCTTGTAAAAACTTGTAGCATTGCAAAATTACAGTTTTATTTGATATTTTGTAATGACAAATTAAGGCATTTAATGTAATTTATTTGTTTTTGGTAATTTTCTAGCTAGATTATATTTTATCTTTTGGGGTCACCGTTTCAGAAATGAAAGGGGGAAAATTGCAGTCACTATCTGTAACAGCAAAAAAGCCTAGCATTCAGTTAGGGTGTAATCAATAATTTTATAGCCAGTTGGCCTTGTGTCAGTGTATCATAAACTTTGATTTATGTTTTGTTTTTTTTCCAGATAAGTTTGGCGTAGTTTCGCAGTTGCTGCACAGTATTTTTCAATTAGGCTCTAGCGGGGTCTGTAGTATTGTAATCATGTGACATTAACCCAGCCAATAGGAGCACAACTTTTGGTGACGTGTAACCCCTTCCACCAAGTTTTGCCTCTGCCATGTTAGATTAAATAAAGATAAAGATGAGTAAGGCTGTGTTGTGGGGCTGCAGCGCAAATTTATTATAATTAGCAACGAGTGCAAACATAATTTGTACGGGAAGCACAGAGGCCTCTCCTTTTAATTTTTTTATTAACATCCTTTAGGACTATCCACTACATATTTCCGCTCATATGCGTAGGTCACGAGGTGCAAGTTTCTCTTCTAAGTTAACACATATGAAACTATAATGCACGGAGTTTTCAGTTCAAACTTCAAATCTTTGTTATCTTGTGCTGCGTTTTGATACTGTCTTTTTTTCAGTAAACCGGGTTCACCGCAAGAGGATGCAAAGTTTGTAAGTTTTCGCTAATGTAAAGACAATTTTAATAAACTGGGAACCTTTTGGGAATTCATGATTCATTTCTGGACGAACACCTCTGAGTTGATTCCTTTGAGAACAGTGTTAATTCATCAGGATAAGTGACAATGATGCAGCAGAAGATAGAAATACTACAGAAGGTCAGGAAACCTATGTCCATTCTTTAACAACACAATATATGTTGGTCCTGGAGGACTGACTTGTAGTTGAAGCTGGCAATGTGGGGCCAGTAACTACGCACAATCCAAGCTGTTCTAGTCAGCTTAGGACTGCATGAAGACGTAGCTGCTGGGTGAAGGGAGATTTTGAAAATCTGATGCTGGGAACATCACTAACATGGATAGACAGGGAGCAACACACCAGGAAACCGGAAGTTTGACCTAATGTGAACTGTAATTTAAATTAAAACAAAAGTGTAAGTTTTACTTTCTTACAATTGCTACAAGACTTCAGAACTGAATGAAAGGAATATAGAGCTGAGGACAATGAAAAATGTGATGAAATTAAAGAAGAGTTGGCACAGAGTGTAGTAAAGGGTGAGGTAGAAGTACAGTCAGCAGTGTAGGCTGCAGAAAAAAGTTAATAATCAGGGAGAAAAACTTTACACACCTAAAACTAAATGCAGCTTTTAGGTAGTTGGGAGATAATAAACCAGAACTGGGAAATGAAAGAGATTTTCAATGGACAAACAAAACATTTGACGAGCAAGAATGCAGCAGAGTATGTGAACAGTGGGGTGTACAAGAGTGGCACGAAGGTGCAGTAAGTTTAAATGTATGGAGGATACAGTCTGTTGTTGGGAGCAAATGAGGGGCGCAAGAATGGTGCAGGGGTAATGTAAAATTAAAGGTTTAATGGCAAAACTGAAAAGGCTTATTGAGAAAATTTCATGTAAATGTAATGTATTGTTCTTGTATTATACATTAATTTTTTTAGATGCAACAAATTTTGAAAAATATGTTGGGACTTGGATGTGCCTTGTTTATCAACATGTTTTGTTGTTTAGCCAGATGTCTATGTGCTTAACAGATTGTTTATTTTCATTAATTTGATTTTTTGGGGTTTGGAATCTTTCTTGAATTTTTTGGTAATGGCTATTCTCAATTGGATGTGAGAGAATCGTCAGGACAGACATCCCACAATTGTTTCGTTTTTACTGCATGTTAATTTTACACTTTTAAAATATAATACACTTATCACACACAATTTTTTTTTGCAGAGATACATTTCCACGGCTCATATATTTCGTGCAGGGTACCTCGTATTTAAAAAGGCATACCTGAATTAATTTTATTGTTTACAATGCGTATATGCCACTCTGTCGTTGGTCCAAATGGGATGCTTACATTAGATGTTTTACATTTTCTGCAGGATGCCTCATCATTGGTCAATATTCATACCTGAATGTATTGCTGCTTTAATGTGAATGCGCCACTGTCATTGGTCCAAAGGGTGTGCCTAATGTTTTTAGTTTTAAAGTGTTGGAAGGTAATTGTGTTTGGGTGTCACAGTGCCTGTTTCGAGATGACCTAACCCACACATGTAATAGTATAACATTTCCTTGTAAAATTTTGAGAATAAAGTTTCTTTTATTTTGATCAATAAATTATAAGAGTTGTATTAGAACTGTAATAATGAGTTTTAATGCAATGATATTATTAATAGTTTTTGGATGCTTAGATTTTGTTTTTGTGCTCTGTGTTTTTACCCACAGGTACATGTAGTTTTTGGTTTGAGTTGTGGGTGTGTGTAAGCGATTACCTGGCAGTCCATTTGTGTATAATTAAGTATGGGTATGTGCACTCAGTGTTAGTCCTAATAAATGTCATTAATATTTAATAATTGTAATGTATTTTTTGTCTGTTTTCCTGATGTTTCAATATTCTGATTGAAATGAAATTTGTTAGGATGTGAGATGTAAAATTTGCTGTGATAAATATTTTTACCCACCATAGAGGACATAACTCTGGATAACTTATCAAAAAATGAGAAAGAATAAAAGGGGTGATGGGGGGAGGGGTGTGTTGTCAGATAAACAGAAGATGCAATTTTGGTAAGTTATCACGGTGACAGTGTTGACCAATAAGAAGTCTTAGAAAAGTAAAAATAACTGAAATTAAAAAAGAATACATAATTATTTTGCTAAGTGATATCATATGGTAATAGGTAGCTGCTTATCATCAATACAGTGATAAAATTATATGGTGTTTGAAATGTTTTTTTAGTGTTCAATTGTAGGAGAGGTTTGCGGTGATGATAGTTAATGAGTTTTGAATATGTCTACAATGTTTAATGATGTCTATTGTGTACGCATATAATATTTCATAAAGTTTGGTGAGTGTGTGTGTAATGTAGACGTAAATTATGGTGTAAAGTTCTGGGGGAGTGGTTTGTCAACAGGAACAGCACCTTATTTTGTTAACTAAGGTAGGATGTTTTAAAGATCAGAGGACCAGATAAGCAGTCTGTCCTAGTTAAGCTGCAAAGTAATTATAGTTATCAAAATTAAAATACAAGTTTTGAACAAAGCTATTTTGATAATGTACAAAACCAGGTATTCTGATATAGTAAAGTGAAGAAATTAAGAACTTTTTCCAGTGTGTGGATAGAAAGTTCAATCGTCAGGTCGAGCGATGGATGTCTGTGTAATTATTTGTATTCTGCTGTAAGAATGTCTGGTCTAAATGACTACGCAATTTCAGCTGTGTAGTAATTTATTATATTTATTACGAAAACATAGGTGCATTAAAGAATAATTTTAGACGAATCTATGTTTATACATTTATGTATTTTTTCACATATACAGTACATTGTTCAGGGTTAGTATGTTATATTCTGTTTAGGGTACTGTCTTTATTAGGCCAGTATATTGTTCTTATAGGAACAACTTGGAAAAAATCTTGGGATCTTTCCTAAGTAGTTGGGGGTAATACAGCATTGCAAAATTACAGTCTTATTAGGTTTTTTTGTTATGGCAGGTAAATTCAGGCATTTACTGTAATATAGATGTATTTTGGTAATATTGCAACTAAATAATATATTCTTTTTTGTGGGCTCAGTTTACGAAAAGGAAGGGTGAAAAATGCAGTCACGAGTTATAGTCCAGGATCACAGGGCCGCCAGACGTTACATATTTTCAGAGTAACAAAAAGTGTCATACAGAGTAGTATAAGTATATACTTCGAAGGTATACCATACCTGCTAGCTTCGGCCGGCAGCCAATTTACAGGTACCAGGTGCTAAAGGTACACAAAATCATTGCTCATATTTCTTAAAGTCTGAGTGCTGGTTTTTATGGATATTTTACACAATATCATTACAAATTAATAATATTACCAGACAGTTTCTGTCGCTGTGATTTCTGCCAGACACTTCAAAGTTCGTGCATAAATATTGTAAGTTTACTTACAATCTGAGTCTTAATTTTTATATATGATACTAAGGGAACTATTTCAATACTATTTCATGGGCTTAATGCTACAACTAGGTAACTAGATAGCTGGAGATATCTAATTGTAACATCGAAAATTGCTTTTGCCATACACATAGTTATTTGCTGAAATGCAAACTTGTGTTTTATCAATACTTCTAATTAACACATTCATAAATGTGTTCACATCAAAATGCAAGGGTAATGTAGACATCTGCACACAACTTAAAACTTGGAAAAATTAAGTTACCCAGTTCTTGCACTAAGCTGACGATTTGTAAGCAGCAGACAAATTGTAATGGTAAAAAATGTCCCAGACACATTTCAAATGTTGCCGTATGAGTGTCAGATCATTATTCGTGTGCTTAAACGTTGATTTCTCCTCCTTTCGGTTCACTCTAGTACGTAGTATTCAGTCTGAAGTGACTTTCTCTGTTTCAGAAATGATAAATTCATAGTTAGTATTTTCCTTTATTCATACCGCAGTGAACCGTCATTTATAAAGAGTAGGATGCGCTAAGTGTCAAGCTGACGTCATTAGAAGCATGTGCGTGTCCATGTTTTGTGGCGCTTCCTGGTGGTGTTTCGGCGAGTTGTTAGTGCAGGTCATAAGGAAAGCAGGGGAGAGACTTGTTGCTTCGCTTCTGTCAGAGACAGGTGTTCAGCGCGCAAGTATATGCGTGCGCGCATGTGGGTGGCGAGCATGGCAGTATTTGGCTGACTTCTTTAGCGGCTTGGCTTGACAGTTATGCATGCAAATCGTTTGCGCGAAAGTTGTGATACTTGGTGGCATATGAACGTTTGTTTTCTGCCATGCTTAGTTTTGCATGTAGTGACTAGCATGCCCAGAAAAATATGATTATATACAGTGTTAAAAGTGCCTTGCAATTTTGCTTAATAATTTAATATTTTTTGTGAGTAACAGTAATGAACAGTTTTAAAGTTATTTGTGGATTCTTCTGAGCTTGGTACAATTTAAAATTATTTGTGCTTTAAATTGTGAGCTGGAGTATCACAATATCAAGAAATTGGAGTTAAAGTAATTTGCTTCATTTTTTATGTTTCTTAACTGAATGTGTTCTAAAACGACTTTTAAATGTTTATAGTGCTAATTATTTCTACTGGTAATGTACTGACAAAATGTTTTGGGTTGCTATTAAACAACTTCTTGCTATAATGAACTTTGCATATTATGCTTAAAATTAAAGCAGTTTGTAAAGTTGAATGGTGTTTTAGATCCTCCACCCTTGCAAATAATTTGTTAATTGTTTTGGAAGACTTGATGACTAATTGGCTTGAATTTATCTTCAAGTTTTTATTGTGCTAAATGGATAATTGATTTTTGAGTCAAACTCCTTTAAACTTTTAAAGTTGTAACATCTTTTGGTAAGGCCTCTAGGCACAAAAGGAATTACAATACCTGCACCACTCTGCTTCTGTTTGTGCCCGTTTAAGGGTGCAGTTGTGAATTTTTTTGGTAGTTTTTACTTCTTTGGTTAATGCACATCAAAAGTTAGTAGAGGGAGCAGATGAGTTCTTAACCACTTTTTTAAGTAGTGTAATGTTATGATTTCTGGGACAGATCGCTGCTTGGTAGTATAGCGAGTATCTAGGGAATAAAACTGTGTGTTGTGGGCAATGGGCAGCCATTTTGTTGTTGCATTGCAAAATATTTTTTTGTAGACATGGCGACCTAGTGGGTCTATAAATTGGTTGTGGCAGGGTTGGTTATGAATATGCACGCCACGAAAGTCGCTTGTTCAGAAACTGAGGGTATTGATAAATTAAGGGACAAACTATTTGCTGTAATTAGGAAAGATAAAGAGTTGTTGAAAACTTTGCAAGTGGGCGAGGAACGTCTGCCGAACAGGTGGTTGGTAGCGAGCTCCATTAAAAAGAGCCTCATTTTAACCTCTTTCAATGCTATACAGCCATTAAAATTGTTTGATGCTGTAAGACTTTATGATTTTGTTAAGGCTGTGGATAGGTTGCAATTCAGCAACTTTATAAGGGGCGAATTTGAAATGTTGCAAGGTTTAATACCACACTGTTTTGGAGTGACCTTGGAGATGTTTTTGGAAGCAATTGATCAGGGAAGCAGTACGGTACCATTA
This sequence comes from Medauroidea extradentata, assembly GCA_003012365.1. Lineage (NCBI taxonomy): Eukaryota > Metazoa > Arthropoda > Insecta > Phasmatodea > Phasmatidae > Medauroidea > Medauroidea extradentata. Next base: position 11,542 of record PNEQ01036108.1, on the reverse strand, counting down.
AAAAAAAATTAAGGGAAGTATCTTGTCTGAAGCACGTATTGAAAGATCCACTAAGGATGAGGTTTATAGGTCCCAGGATAGGTTGGAAAAGGTGGCAGAGTACGTGCAAGACATTGTTGCAAGTAATGCCTTGGGAGTTGCTTTGAAATACAGCAATTTAATTAACCTTGTTTTGGGAAATTTAAAACCTCATGTTCGCTAACAATGCTCGTTTGTTAGCAGGCCAAAATCTTTTGATGAATTGAGGTGTTGAACTATACAAGTGGATAATCTCTGGTATACATCTCAGCAGTTTGAAAAGGCCCAAAATAAGGACAGATGGGATGGTATGGATGGTGAGCAAACAAAATGGGGTCTCGTAGGTGTTTCATGTGTGGCCATGAAGGGCATTTTGCAAACACGTGTGTAGGAGCACCTAGGGTAGCTAGTGTTCAATTAGTCTCCTTCGGGACCTAATAAGGTTAGGTTATCGTTACAATCAGGGACATTTCGCATCAAACTGTCCAAGTGGAAAAGAGACTAGGAAATGTTGTAAGTGTGTTAAGTGGGTCACATTGCGAAAGCATGTAGAAGTAAACCTAAAACAGACAACGATAACATTACTGATCAAGGTACAGGTAGCAGGAGGGATCACTTTGCATCTGCTATACAGAATGTGGATAGAAATAATTTATGGATATTATTGACCGTGAGGGATTTAGAAACATCGGCCATGTTAGACACTGGAGCAACTGTGAGTTTTGTTAGTCAAGATTGGGCAAGTAGGTTAGTGAAGCATTTTCCATATTTAAGAATACGTGGTAGATAAATAAAAGCTGAAAACATCCATTGATTTCTACACTTTTTTTGAAGCCAATATGGACAAAACATTCAATGACAATCCTAGATAATGGTATTTTCCAACTATATGTGTAAATATTTATCCAGAATTTCTAATTCTTGACGTGTGATCTCTTGCGCAGCAGTTAAATGCACGAGGTTCCGGAGTCCGAGATTGTGCCTCAGAAGTTCGTAACACTGGAAACAATTGTCTAGGATTGCTATTGTTTAATATTCACAAATTGGCTTCAAGAAACTTACAGTTACAGATTAGTGCTTTTAGCGTTTGAATTATGTACCATGCCCTCTTAAGGCATTATTTAAAAGTTGAACAGGGTTTTCTCTTGCAGGTAGCAAATGGGGTTGGCTGTCGAGAGTCAGGGATGCTTTTAATCTACATTATAAAATTAAAAAATATTCTTGAACTTGGAAGTTCTGGATGGTGACCGATATAATATATTGTACTGGGGGTTGCAGAGCCCTTGCAGTACCTTCGGATAGACTCGAGGCTGGGCCATATATCTCTATGTGTAATGGTGATGGACCTATGTGTGCGTGTGTGTGAGCGGAGGACTGAAGTGATGTCAGTCTCGCAATGTCTGCCTTCGGACTTCTTTGAATGTTGTCGGGCCTACTCAGGTCTTCCCCTCTTGTCAGTTAGTCCCTCTCCCATCTTCCCTTTCCTTTCCCCTCAAGTGGCCAGCTGTGGCCGGTTTTGCTTTGACCCCGTCTCGCCACTTCGCTTCTGTTTGCCGGCCAGTGTGTAGCGCTTTCATGCTCAGCTCTATCAGATTTTCGTCGACTGGTGTGTGTGTATTCATTTCTTGGTAAGTGTTTGATTTTCTTTTGGTTTTGTTGGGTCGCTCGGCATTTCAACTTTTGGAATCCCTGTAAGTTGCATGACGTCGTCCTGATTAGTTCGCTTGGTTTGTTTCAGGCCGGTTTGACGGAATGTCGGGAGAGCTTAAGCTTAAATTCAACCGCTTTAACTATGATTAAATTTGCCTGCTACCTGTACCTTATTCGTGCCTGTAATGACTGTATGTGCTTGCACTATTTTGTTATGATTTGAGCTGTGCTCCTTTGTTTTGTAAGCATTCTCAATAATCATGCATGTTAGCAAGGGATTCAATCCCACTCGTGTGTACTTTGTGCTGGGGAAACCGGCACAATGTGATTGTACTTTAGGGCTCAATTTTTTGCAAGAAATGTGGTGCCTCATATATTGTGCTTCACAAACTTTGTGTTTTGCCTTTGTGACCAGGGTGGTTGCATGCAGTTGTTATGAAGTAGGAAAATGGCAAATGGCAAAACAATGTATAGAAATGAATGTTCAAAGAAGTGATCTTATTGTGAAGCAGCAAGAATGGTTGGAGAAGCTGAAAGGTGAATATGGAGATGTTTTCACATCAAGCTTAGGGAAGTGCGAGTTAATGCCTGTGAAAATCAATGTTAGTGATAATGAGCCAGTCAGGTGCACCCCTTGTCAGTGCTCACCGCCAAAGCTGATGGAATTTCGTGATATCATAGCCAATTTATAAAAGCAAGATATTATTTGCAAAAGTAATTCACAGTATGCTTCTCCTGTTTTTCTAGTAAAGAAAAAGGAACCAAGCAAACACTGCCTTGTGTTTAACTACCGCCGTTTGAATGAAAAGATACTTGTCGACCCGTTTCCTATGCCAAATATAGATTTTCTTTTTCAGCATTTGTACCATGCAAAATATTTTGATCTCAACTCTGCATTTCATCAGTGCGTGCCTGATAGAGAGAGTCAAAAGTATACTGGCTTTGTGACAGAGTGGGGCAACTTTGAGTGTAAAAGAGTACCCCATGGAGTGAATTTTTGGGAACAGTGCTTGTCTCGAATTCTGGGTCAATTATTAAGTGATTTTCAGTTTAAGTTAGTCATATCCTTTTTGGATGACATTTGTGTTTATTCATCAAGTTTTGTGGAACATTTGGAGCACGTGGGTAAGGTGTTAAAGAAATTGAGAGAGGCAGGTTTTACGGTTAATCCTAAAAATGTATGTTGGGTCAAGAGACCAATTAAATTTTGGGTTTCATGGTTGGGTGTAGGCAAGTATTTACAGAACCCAATAAATTCAGTTTCATTGTGAATTTCTCACGGCTTAAAAATGTGAAGGGAGTGATGAAATTTTTAGAGATGTTGGGATATTTTTCAAAATTAATTGCTCAGTACACCAACATGTGCATCCTTGAATCATCTGAAAAGAAAAGCTATTGAATTTTGTTGGGGAATAGACCAATAATAGTTATAGCTATTTCTCACCCTTATGTATTAAATCTTCCAGTTTTCGGCGCAGATATATTCTGCAGGTTCATGAGAGCAGTCTGGCAATAGATGACAGTGTTGCTTCATGGAACTGAGGGGGAGAGGACACCAATCACTTTTGCAAGCAGGACTATGTCACGCTCTGAACAAAAGTACAGTATGTACAAGAAAGAAGCTCTCGCATGTGTGTATCACGTGGAAACATTTGAGTATTACTTGGAACATGCCGAGTTTGATTTATTAACTGATAATCAGGCACTGATGTGGCTGTTTAAAGCTGTTCCAAGGCGTTTTCAGATCGAAATGTCAGTAATTTCAATTTGATAGGTCAAAAGTGGCTCGCATACCTTCCACGAACACGTGGAACGCATCACAGAACACGTGAACTTGCTATATTAGCCACTGCGCTTCAGAATATCTCTCACTCGCCTCTGGGCGCTGTTGAAGGTCAGATCTACGCTTCTCTCCCCTCCAAGCGATGACAGCACTCAGCGTATTTGAACAGCAGTGGTGGTAAACTTTGGTACTACATAGTCCCTACAGCAGCATGCTGTCTGTCCTCAGCTGTCGCATGGCGAGAGTGAGGAACGGGAGGGCTCGGTCCTTGAAGGGAGGAGTGGGGGAAACTCGTCAGACCACTTTGCACAAAGTCTGGCCTGTGTGTTGACACAATTTGGTTTTGAAGTTTCTAGCAGGGGTTAGGACGTGGGGGTGGGTATGCAGTAAGGGGTGAGCCGCTCTACGACAGTGCATTTCTTCCAACGACTCTACCAATAATTGTACAGAACTCCTTTAAAATTTTTACGTGAAATAAGAAATACATTTTCTCAATCGGTGTTGTATCGTAGACAAAGTGGTCACATGACCATATTTTGATGTACTACAACTGGTGACTATTTTTTATCAAGCCAAAGAATGAAGATCTACCAGATTACGAACTACACCCCATGTTAAAATCCAAAATACATTTACATTTATTAAAGTGGTAAGGAATAAGTACTCATTTCTAATGTTCGCAGGAACTGATGTTAATTACAATGTTGTAAACAATAATCACTGTTTACAGATAGTACCTTAAAAATGATTTCTTTTTCACTTATTTTATCATTGGCGCTTGCTTAGTAAATGCAGATTTCAATTTAGTTATTACTACACAAAAGTGTTGTTACGAACGCTAAACAAGTGATTGGCAGAGCCCGGAAAAATTCGCGGGTTCACTGACCAGTAGGCTAGCCTCCAAGAATGTACATTTTCTCAAGCAGACAGCAGCTGCTCATTAGCTGCTCGCTTCCACGGTAAAATGGGCAAGTGATTAGTTAATTTTTTTTTTGCTCAGCGATATTCAGAAGGTGTCAAATAAGTCAAGGGCCAATTGCGAAAGTGACACGAACATGTAGTTGCTGGAATCCTAGCTTGTGTCGGGAAGAAAACACAAATTTTTCAGGGCCCTAGTGATTGGCCCTGACATCCTAATTATATCATATAATTTACAAAATTAGAAACCAACTTAAGTATTATTTCGTGTGCAGGACATTCTTTGAAGTTCAGCTGGAGAGTAACTAACACTCGCTCATCTAGCTAACAACCTGTGATATTCCCATTGCACAAATTCTTCACATATTTAATTAATATTTCAAAGATGATGCAAAGAATATAATACTATTTTTAACAGGAAAACTTACAAAGATGTTGGAAGCGTCCACAGTTTACCCTTGCCTTCATGTCAAAGCAATATGTAACAAAATGTTGACATTAGACACTATTGCGTTGTTTAAAATTCAGCAACCGATATCAATGAAGTATGCTCTCGGGTAGCAGTAGGCAAGTGGCAGGCGATTATTATGAACATATCTAATTACTTTTTTGATTCCATCCTATATCGTGCATCAGCTCAAACTGTAGTTAAGTCGCTGTAGTGTACCGATAATTTTTGTAAGTAATGTGATGTCACATGTGTGTTAAGACTAGTAATCACTTGGTTATGAAATTATTGTCAACTTGTATGATACAATCTCCTTTCAAACTTAAGGTCGCGTACTTTTATTCATATTATATGAGATATATGTCGTTAGGATGGTTACAAAAGACGGATACACTCTTTGGGAAATATACCCTATGCATGAAAATGATGTATATTCTTTTATAATGCGATTTATGACCTTCAGTAATACGTAAAGGAGGTAATCAATTTTACAATCGTGAAAATTTACTTGAGTGTTTTGTTTACTCAAAATAAAAAATATATTGAAAACTATTTAAAGGATATCCTTAAACTCGTTTATGTTAACAGGATCTTTAACATGTAAAGAAACCAGCTTTAAAATATTAACATAACAGCTTTACATACTCCTTGCATAACAGAGCAGCTCCCTTTCATTGATTAAGAACTAGTTTTACCATGAATTCGGTGAGCATTGTAGCGCATGATATATATATATATATATATAATAAGAGGTCCTCTTAAACAAAAATAAATATTGCTGCAAATGCATAGCATGCTTAGTTCACGAATGAATAAAAAATAGCATAATGAGATATGCGACAATCGTACAGTATCTATTATGTAGACAAAACTGCTGTTTTCTGCCATCCGTATTATTTTGAGAGTGCAAGTCTTTAGAATAGATTCTTTGTAGATTGAAGTTATACTGAACATTACAGCAGTATGCGGTAAAAACTTTGTTTAATTTTTAGTATTTAAATAGTTTATGTAATATTGCATAGTAAAATGTTCAAAATAAATGTTCACAGTCAATTTTAATAACTACAAATCCTACAAGCCGCATTATAAAAACGTACCTAATTTTTCATAAGGAATAACCCCTGAATTTTATCCCTATTAAGGAAACCAATATTATATAATTATGTACAATGTAACGATTAAATGATCCTTTGCATCTGTAAGTCTAAACGTTACAAAAGTACAAATACTACGTAATTTCGTAGTTAAATGGGTCTGAATTTTAACATTTAAGGAATTATAATTTTTTAAACTGAAGCTATTTGAGTGGTTTTACAATAAAATTAAATGTGAGATATTTGGATTCTGAAAACGTAACCAGTGTAATGCTTATATTTTGCAAGGAGCAAGAAACCAACTGCTTAGATTTCGCAAGGGTTTAATGCTCCAAAGAATGTTGTTTTAGTAAAATGATGATTGCAGTACGCATAACTTAGTGTTGTTTTTCACACAGCATGTGTTCCATAGATTTCAGTATTCATTTGATGTCTTAAGAGTATGTTAATATACATGGTTCTGATTCAGAAATACACAATGTTGTGCAGCTTCAAATGGGAAGATTTTAATAACTTTCCTGATATTTAATACGTTATTCAAATATACGCCATAAATTTAAGCGAAATCTCATTTGCATGCTCGTAGCATCAAGCTCTTAAATTTAACAAATGTTATTACAAAATGTGTTTTATAAAGACTATGTTAATTAAAGCAGTGGTTGGAATTCCTGTAATATGTTTATAACTACAATCATTCATACTTTCACTGTGCTAAGTTATCCAGATTCACTTCCTCGTTTTGGTAGATATGTTGAACACCCTTAGACACTTTGTTACGAACCATGCAGTGCGAAGCATTGCTGGTTCTAACATCCAAAATGGAACTGTAACCAGGCCACTCAGCCAGGAAATAATAATACTCAACACGTAGTTGCTACAAGCGTCAAGGATAACCTCCCCACTCTGACAGCGACACGAATTGCCACACAGGACAAAATACAGGCCCTTAGCCATGTGGGGACGAAGTCGGGCTACGTCCGACCTTGGTTAATTTTTGCGCGACATATCACAGTAAGATAGACCTATACATTTCTGCAGAAATAGCTGACACACAGGCAAACTAGCCCCTCATGGGCAATGGTTCGCCCGATCTGAAATAATTTTCTAGCTACGGGACAGGCACAATATAGGGGTGTGTCCTTAATCGACTGCAAGCCAACGCCACCTGGGACACATCACCTTCAAGATGCACCACGACGTTCCCCCTACGAAGTGCCATTATAGCACATCAATCTTGACAATATTAAAGGTGGGACTGTTATAACTAATTAAGCGGCTCATAAATAATCTTTTTAACAAAACACTTTTACTTAAATGTCTATTCAAGCCTCCCTCTGCGGATAACCTTCTTAAATGTAAATGTAATTGTATAAATGTATTATAAATTAACATATAGTTCCTAAAACCGCAAATTGTGCGCATTTCAATATTATTTATAACAGGAACAATTCTTGTACTTTACGCGAACAACCTCAAATAAATAATTTTATTCGTAAATCGTAACAAGTTGCATTATATTCAGTGTAGGTCTAATGTGGATGAGAACTTTTCTTTTCAATAATGAAGTGTGCCGTACTTTGAGCATTGTATTTTGGAATAAACATTTAATGTTCATGTCAAATCGGAAAAATTACAACAAACAGTGTGTTTAATCTTACGATATTGGAATAACGTGTTTATTTTGCAAGGAAATTATTTTTATGGAATTTGTGTAAAGCAAATGTCACAGAATAACTTAAACAATTTGAAATACATTCCCTTACTTTGATTCTGTATATATTATGAGGCACATTCAATTCAATTTCATAATTCTGATTTTACATCTGAAAATTTGATCAGTCGAAATTCATCTAAACAGTTATGTTTGGTCTTACATTGCTATCGACTGCATTTTTTAGTACAGATATTTTTTGTAACAGTGAAGTAAGGATGAATTATCAAAGCACATTGCTAGAGAGGAATATGAGATTATTTTTTATTTTTTGTCAGCGCTTAACATCGAGATCTTTAGCGCTAGTGAGGGATGACATGATGTTACTACAGTAGAACATTACTACAGTGAGCACACACACAGTTTTGGTAACTAATAAACAAGCAATATTTAATGTACAATCTGCAGGTGGTTGTTTATTTCCACATAGCTTCGGTACTCTGACATATAATTTCTGGCTACGACTGGCATACACACGTATTGTTATATTGGTATAGCAAAATATTGCCTTGATATAAAAAAATTATTTCTTGAATAAAGAGCCTTAGACCAAACCATACGCTAATAACTACTAATCCATGTCGGTAACACAATTGCCTACTTCGTCCGTAATGTACTCCATATTTACAAGTTAAGAAGTGCCACAAAAATGTTCCAGCTTGATAAATTACAAAATTTTAGCAATGACTACCTCTACAGCATTTCACCGGCGAGAAATTTACGAAAACTCCATAAAACACATCTGCGTGAATTGAATACACGCTGCAATAAACAAATGAAATTGTTACCTTTCTTTCTGTACATTTAAACACATAAATTTGATAAGATTGGTGACGTAAAAATATTCTTACTATTCCAGCACATCATTACACAACATTTAAGAGGTATATAAGAAAGAACTGTTTGCACTAAACCACTATAAGACTGCTTAGCATAATTGAATCCACAAGCGTTATTTGAAACTTATCGCAATTATCAGATATAACTGACAGTCCAATACTAAGAAAACTTTAATCATTCTAGAAGATTTGTATCAATGAAAACAGTAGACAAAATCTTGTATGCAGGCGTGATGTTTCACTGTCTCGAGTTTCATTTCATGAGGATGAAGCTTGGTATAGTAATTTTATAGTTACATTTTCTCCACTTATAACAATGTGTCTTTAGTATATACTTTTCTTTAAATATATTTGGATCAGTTGCCATTATTACATAGAAGAGCAGTACTGCAAGTCAAAATATTATTTTTACAGGCCGTTTTGACTTCAAACATTTGTTTCTATGAGCCAATGTAATCGTACTGTGCATTATAATATCTTCTCTTAGAGAATAGCAACAGCTCATCAATTTTACACAACTAATATATATTTAACTTATGTATAAATAACAGTACTGATAAAATAGTCGTGTGATATATAAATTTCCACGTATTTATTGGTACATAAAATTATCGTACTTTTTAACATTTTAATTATCTTACGCAAATATTTAACGAATTTTTAAGAAATAAAAAAATTGTACATCAAAAAATTTAAAACAAATTAATACTTTTTATTTAGATTAACCATGCACTCTAACCACTCTGCTACAAATACTTGCTGGCTATACTAAGGTTAATTCTACAACAGGTTAGGAAGCTGAATGGTTTTCTTATGGACGCGTTTGGCAAGGGACAAGCCCTGCCACCACCTGCACTCTTAACTCTAATGGGGCTAGAAAATGTGAGGCAATATTAAACTTACATTTATCTAGGACATGTAAAATTAAAATATTTTAGAGTTTAATTTTTCTGATAGTTGAAGATTACTTATTTTTCCTTTTAAATTTTATTTGCAAAGTTATCTACTCATATTTTTAAAATATTAAAAAATTTGAAATCATTCAAACCATTCTCCGATTGGTCAGTGTAGCCCCTTACCGATTCCAACGAACCTAGCAGACGAATTCATCTACTGCCAAACTAATAACATTGAGCTATTTTCCTAACCAGTAGTGGAATTCACCTTAGCTATACTTAGCTTGTAAATAAATAAAATTATCATATGCATATTTCTTCAAATGTGACATTGGTTTCAGATGTAATCAACTTCGCAAAATATAATTCATATATGATACATTCATATTTATTTCAAACGTTACAGTTTTCTGTGAATGTGATAGTCGCAGAAAGAAAAACAAAGTATAAATAATCTATCATGTGTATCTTTAATTCAAATATTACAATTTCTCCTGTGTTCGTAATGATCAGCGCAACATATAACACATGAGAAATAATTGTACAACTATTGTAAAAAAGTATTAAGCATAACGCCCTAATTTACGGAATAGAACAGCTATTCCACTTTCCACCATCGCAGAGCTATAGCTATTCTTTTCCCCCACAATTGCAACGATGACCTGTCTTACACTGTTACATACAAATGTGTTCGGAATAATAGGTTATGCCCAATAAACAATATACGTGTGTAACCAGAGACCATTTATTTTTCAACGAACTCATTTGACTTTTTTACCCGAATGTAATGTATAGCCTAGTAGTAGTAGCAGCACTTATTCTGTTACGTTGCTGTACCGCAGAGGTTAGCTAAGCCCCGAACATGCTCGAACGACCGCCATCATAACGACATAGAAAACGCCTTTCCTTCACATGACACTTTCTGCCAGACGATCGAAAAAAAAATTTGATATCACCATGTATCAATGACTTTGTATATAAATTTATTTACAATGGGAGTGAATGCAAATATGTAGAATTGTAGACATACACCACTACAGGGCAATTTTGTTCCTGAAATCCACAAGTGAAATAATGAAGAACAATAAACGAAGGCAACGAAAGCAATTGTGGCATCCTCAGTTTTTTATATTGCTTTTCATGTGCTCATTCAATTAGGATATATATTTTTGTTGTTGCCTTTTTTCATTTTTTTAATTCACATAATTCCTTATGGATTTTTTGTTCATACAGGTCTATGTGGCAGACTAGCCTTGGTTTTTTTATTTTATTCTCTTCCTCTATCTCGCGGATTTCTGGGACGAAATTTCACTGCAACTGCGTACAAATCCATGCTTAAAAGCTCCTACAAGTGCATAGGCATTTTGAAACTGAAATACAAAAGGCTGTCATTATGCCCCAGAGGGGCTACCCGAGACATGACATTGGCTCATCCTCCGAGTGAATCTTAATTTTTCGGTTGTTTAATTATTGCTAAACGTGAGACCAACAATGTACCATTTAACTCACAATGAATTGCCGAACATTAATGATTAATTCTAGAATTTATAATTTACAGAAACCAATTTGGAATGAAAAATTTCACGTTATGAGGTACACCTATACGACAAACTTATCGAGTTCCATATCGGAGCTGTTGTTCATTTCCAAACACAGTAAAACCCTCTTAAAACGTTTTTGAAAAAATTTCCCATTTTGAGCTTATTAAGCAGGAAAACTTCTTAAAGGGGTTCCCTGAAAAAAAAAAAAGGGTTCTGCCGTGAAACACGTGTTACTACTATTTACAGGATTGTGGTGATAGCATATACAAACTAAAAACCCAATGCATTAACAATTTTAATAAAAATGTAATTATACCAAAAATTGTATGTATAAAAATGTATGCTTAAACAAAAAATTATATGTTACAAGAGAAAAAACAGTACTAACATTTGCATTAAGTTTCTAATTTTCATGTTCTCCTACTTACCCTTGTACAGAAAAAACCAAAAGAAATAACATTCATAAATCACACATGTCTCGCACTTCTTTTAACACAAAAATTAAATTTGCCTTAAACATTTTTAAAAGAGTACTTGTCAAGAGTGGTTTGCTTTAAATTTTGTGAAAAAATCTTGGAAGTGTACATCTGTAAATCCCAGAGACTTCTGTGAATGTTGTCAGGAACATCTGCAGTGCTCATCAA